>JAKTYO010000121.1:0-16235 GCA_030578735.1 Metschnikowia noctiluminum | reverse complement strand
GTAAAGACCCTAGAATGCAATTCATCATAAACCTGTGCCAACAAACCCTCAATGGTCGTGAATCTACCACCTAAAGTTCCTGGTGTCAAGTCCAAGTTCAACTCTGGAATTTTCAAGCCGCAAGTCTCCGACTTCAAGATGTCTCTGGCCAAATCATCGGGATCAGTTATTTTCAACGAGATCTTTCTGCCCTTATCTGGGATTGCTCCTCCGGTCTTGACCTCATTAGACTTGTAACCACAGTGTTCACAGAAAGTGGACATGATAATGACCTCTTTGAAATGAGGAATGTCAACCGACTTCATGTTGGTCTCGCACGGCTCGAAACACGAGGAACATGTGGCATGAAACGTTTGCACTTCGCTTGACAAGTTCTCAATATCGTTGTTGTCATGTTGAGAAAAGCCCGAGCTCTTTGGATTGTCGTTCTTGAGAGAAGACGAAAAGTTTGAGCTTGTTGCGGCCTTTTTCTGTTCGGACTCGATTCTTCTATGTTGGGCGACGTCATCTGCGGAAATTAACCCGAGGAACACGTTCTGTTCCGCGGTACGGTTGTACTCATACATTGACCACTTGTGCGAAGCTTGGCCGGGAGTAAATTCAACCCATGAGTTCCCAGCTGGGTCGTCAACATAGAATGTCAAAGGCAAGGAGCCCTCATTTCCATTAAGGCATGATTGTACCCTGTCAATGAACGCGGCAAGTTTTTCGTAAACTTCTGGTTGAGCTTCCTTCCTCGCAGGCTGATCGGCGGACAAGTTTTGTACCATTTCCAGAAGCAAGCCCTCGATGTTTGTCAATTGACCTCTCTCTGGAGGGATCTCGAGCTCCAACTCTGTGAACATGCATGTGGCGGTTTCACTCTTGACAATTTGACGGCTGAAGTCGGCCTTGTCCTCGATCTTAAAGATATAACGTGAGCCCTTTTCAGCAATTTGAGCTGCTGGCTGAATTTCAGAGTTCTTCAAACCACAATGCGGACATTCAAACGACATGATGATGATTTCCCTGAAAAATGGGATTTTTGTCAAAAGCATTCTTGTTGTGCCATTTTTGTGACAGTTCATACATAATGACTCCACTTCCTGAACAGGATGACCCTGGGCGTCAGATGCCCCGGTATCGTTGACAGATGAATCGATACCCTGTGCTTGAGAGCCGACTGTGGCAAAGTTCTCCTGTGGCTGTTGTTCTGGTGTCTCAGACATTTCGATTCTGGGTTTCTTGTCTTCAGGTGCTTCTGCGGGAATCAGTTCAGCTCTTTTCATTTGCTATACTGACCTGTGATTAATCAAATAAACTTTTTTTTTCGGTTCGACGTCATTCTGTCGATGCTCTTCACGAGGCTGTATGCACTCCTAAATGTTTAGTCAGCTGAGATTCTAGCATATTCCACAGGGCATACTAAGCTAGCGACACTTCAAGTGAGTCCCAAAACCATCTGAAACAGTGCTGGGGCTATGCAAAACATGACGATGATTTGATGTGTATGTTGATAGCAGCACGTTTCTTCTTTTACTACAAAAGGATGATTTTTTGATCACGTGCGCGCAAACTAATTACTTGATCAAAGCGTCTTTGGACTTAAGCAGAGTCGCCTGAGATTCTGCTGCAATTTTTCTTTTGCTTTTTTTTTGTGATATGAAATGGCTTTCAGTGAATCTTTGAAATTTCTAAACTGAATTTTGAGGGACTTTGTTTCAATATTGTCCAAGGCTCAAAGTTATTTCCGGTCGTTCCGCTTCGCGTGACTCGATATCGTGTCAGCGTTCGCAACTCACCTCTTCGCTAGAAGAGGCGTGTACATGGGTTCACTGTGCGTCGCTTGCGTGTGCACGTGCAAGCCGCGCGTGTCGCCCCATGTCCTGCAGGAAGAAAAAGTCGGGAAAAAAGAACCACACTCAGATGGAGCCACACTTGTGTATTCCCTCCCCCGCTTACCATTCCCCTGACTCGTGTTACGCCAAAACTTTGTGAGCAGCTGGGCGCCTCGAGTCTATAATTCATACTTATTTCTCTGTGAAAAGACTTATACCGGAAGCAGTGCCCCACAACCGTACTCCTCTTTGCAGGTTCGCTGATCCTTCCGGGAATAATCTACTTAATTGGAGCTAGTGCCACTGCGGTTATATGAGCGAACGATTGCACCCTCAATATCAAGGCCACACCGATCAGCACCGAATTACAGCACATCTATTCTCCCAAAAATATACAGCATTCAAATCATTGATACTTCTAGCAAATCATATCTCGAGCCGAAATGGATTTGCAATTTTCATGCGATGCTATGCAAAACTCCGCAGATAACGTCTCACATGCAAAAGCCCCAAACGCAACATCTTCGGAGAGGAGCCGGGGATCGGAGGATACTCACAGCTGCAATGAAAGCCATAGCGAAACGCAACTAGACGAAACCAAGGCGGCCAAACGGGGCCGCGATGAGATCGAAGCAGAAGATTTCGACCTGCGACACGTTCGAAGCGGGTCTGTTGTCACCCCCTTTCTCATGAAGCACATCAACGACCAGTCGAATATTCCGAAGGACAATATTCACAAATTCTGTTACAGACATAACCCTGACATTGTGTGCAACAAGCAGGCTGACGCGCTGAAGATGAGAAACATCCAGTCGTGTCTCGAGCTGTTGCCGCCGCGAGATCGTGAGGCGATTTCTCATGTGTGGCTGATCTTCTCCGCCGCACCACATCCTCAGAGAGCGCTTATTTTGAAAGGTCTCGTTAGCCAGTGCTGTTTTCCGCAGCTTTCTACCATTTCACAGGAAATCAATCAGCTTATTCGAATCGACTTCATCGCTACGTTGCCTGTTGAAATCTCTCTCAAAATTCTTTGTTACTTGGATTGCAAATCTCTTTGCGACGCTGCCCAGGTCTCACGTAAATGGAAAGAGCTTGCGGATGACGACCGTGTTTGGCATCATATGTGCGAACAGCACATTGACCGAAAATGTCCTAACTGTGGCTGGGGCCTCCCTCTCATGCACATGAGAAGAGCTCGAGAAAGTCTCGAAGGTATACACGACTCCAAAAGACAAAAAGGAGTAAGCGCAGGAAAGGTCAAAAAGCGACCATGGAAGAGCGTTTACAGTGAAAGATACCAGCTTGAGAAAAATTGGCGAAATGGAACATACAGTCTCACAGAGTTCACTGGTCACACCGACGGTATTACGTGCTTACAATTCAACACAAAAATACTTATTCTGGGGCTGTATGACTCTAGCGTTCGAGTTTGGAACATTGATACAGGTGAATGCGTCAGAACTCTAATGGGTCACACCAATGGAGTCAGATCTCTCACCTTCGACTCTCACAAGTTGATCACTGGCGGTTATGATTCCACCATCAAGGTGTGGAACTATAGGACTGGCGAGTGTATTTCGACTTACAGAGGTCACGAAAATACGGTTTGCAGCGTCGACTCTTCGAATCGCACAATTGTTTCCGGGTCAGCAGATTCCACAGTGAAAGTTTGGCACGTGGACACCAGGACATGCTATACTTTGAGAGGACATACCGAATGTGTAAATTCTGTCAAGTTTCATGAGCCTTCCAACACAGTTTTTAGTGCTTCCGATGACACCACAGTCAGAATGTGGGATCTAAACACGAACATGTGTATCAGAGTCTTCGGTGGTCTCGGAAGCAAAGGACATGTCGGGCAAATCGAAACAGTCATTCCGTTTGTATACAAATTCGATGACTTGGCCACTGATAAGATCGAGAGTGACACGGAGGAGGCCAATCACCTCACGCAGCAACAACACGAATACCAACAACAAATTCAACAACAACAGCGAGTAGAGCAGGATTCCTCTGTTCAAACACTACATTCTGCTCCAAACCCTCCCGAGTTTGCCGAAAACTCTAATCATCCGACTCACCTCATCACATCCTCGTTGGATAATACAATCAAGCTTTGGGATGTCAAGACGGGAAAATGTATTCGCACACAATTCGGACATA
Organism: Metschnikowia noctiluminum; assembly: GCA_030578735.1. Classification (NCBI taxonomy): domain Eukaryota; kingdom Fungi; phylum Ascomycota; class Pichiomycetes; order Serinales; family Metschnikowiaceae; genus Metschnikowia; species Metschnikowia noctiluminum. The sequence goes on along the minus strand of JAKTYO010000121.1, from coordinate 12,255 downwards.
TCGAGGGTGTGTGGTCCATAAGCGCCGACACTTTCCGAATTGTCAGCGGTGCTCACGATAGATTGATCAAAGTATGGGATTTGCAAAACGGTAAATGCTTGCACACTTTTGGAAACGACAGTAGTGTCATAAGCGTTGCTCTTTCTAGCAATCGTTTTGTTGCGGGCCTCGAGAATGGAAAAATAAAAATGTACAATTTCGAATAGCCATAAGGCTCGTCACGAAGCGAAAAATCATGAAGCAGCTAGCCAATGGGACGGCAAGTATATATTTTTATGGGCAATCAAAGGTAAGGATCGTTAATTTTGTCATGAAACCACGTAAATTAATGTTGATGCCATGTCTACGTGGCCCTACCTAAGGGTAACGTCAAGTTCGATCATCGCCTCCGGAAATCAAAATGTCATGTCAAAAATGACGACACAGTATAGATGGGCTTAGATGTCGGACTGGTGTCTCCATCGACGACCTCCCCGTACCTGCGAACAGGGCCGTCACTCATCACCGAGGTAGTTTTTGAACTATTGTCATTAAAGCTCGAATTGAAGAAACAATAGGAGTCCAAAAACTCGCTATAAGACATTGATTCGCGTCGATCTTTTAACATCAGGGGCAAGCTAGTCGCGTATTCTGCGGGTTCAAACTCTTGGAGATTAGCTACGCTCCCTCTTTCCGCGTGATAGCTTGCCTGCGGCATAAGGCCGGGCGAGAGAGAATCATTCCTCTTCGAAATTTTTGACCAGTTTTGTAAGTTTGTCTCGCGCAATTCTGCATCAATTTTCTTACTTGAGATGCTGGAGAACAAAGGTGATGAGAGGTAAAAATTGTTGTTTTCAAAATCGTTGAATAAAGGTAACATTCTTCGACTTGTTAAATCTTGTTCACATGTGGCGGAGGCCTGGCTAGAAGGATTCGAGGAACTTTGCAGGGCTTGTCCCTTTGGCTGAGTGTCATTTCGCAAGTTTAACGAGGAATCAGACTTTACTTTCTTCAAGTAAGACGACGAGTATTTTGGCCGTTTTTTGTGAATTTCCTGCTTCGAGCGTGCAGAGCTAAGAAACTCATCCAAATTTTGATCGGGACTTGTTTGTTTTCTCAAGGTGAATTTATAGTTTTTCTCTTCATTGTTGTCCCAATGCTCTTGACCTCCGACAACATATTTAATGCACAACTCCGAGCATAACTCAGATGGGGACACGCTAAGCGGATCTTCACTCAAGTGAAAGCCGTTCATGAACAGGTCCAAAGAAACTTTGAACATGAAGCGGTCATAGTTGTGCGCCTTCAAAACGGTGGGAATGTCAGGAATGTACACCGCCTGTATCTCGATAATCGTTCTCCAATTGTCTATGGAGTATCTTACCGTAACCCACTTTTCGTACGCCAGATTGAACACCGCAACTTGGCCCAAAAGGAAGCGTCTATCGGCCGAAAGAAAAATGTTTTCCAAAAACACATTTTTACCTTTACGAATGCTGTCAAGTGAGGCATGGGGCGAGTAATTCTGTAGACTGAGCAGCCAATCTTTATGCTGAGGCGAGCTCAACTGTTTCGTGGCTCGAGTTGAGCTCTCATTTCTATCTGCGTGTGAATTGAGCTCATCGTCATAGTAATCAAAGTAGCTTTTACGTGTGGAGTCAAACAACGAGCGCACACGAATGTCGTCATCAAAATCAAGATCATGGGATTCTAAAACGTCATCTTCGTCGTCGTAATTCATTGATTGCGGTGAATTCAGAGCCAGAATTGCCGCTGGCTTATCCTTTTTTTTAAAATATCTTACGTCGTTGTCTCCCCCAAAATGCACTTGCTTGTATGTTGGAGTTGAAGGTAAAGATCGTGACCTACTACTGACTGATTGCGCCTTACCTTTGAGAAGAGATTTAACTATCTCGCCCGATTTCTTGCGCACAAGTTTAAGCCCTGGGGTGGAAGGAGATAACTCAGACGGGGATTCCTGACCCGGGGACTCCCCGCAAGGCCAATATTCCTGAGGAGATCGAGAGTCTTTGTCGGCTTCCCCTGCACGAAAAGAGTTGATGATTGAGTTATGTCTTGTTGGGTCGCTGGCTTTTTCCAATTCGTTTTGAGCTCTTGACGGCTTATGCATGAGCCTCACGGAGAGCGAGGACTGTTCAAGAGCCGGGTCCGGCCGATAAGGAACACCAGAGAAATTGAAGCTGTCGATTGAACATGTTGAGTGATCTATAGGGTCCTTTGGATTATAGCGCTCCGCATTGTTATGTGAGATGCTGATATCGCTCGTGGGCTTTGAGCTGGCAGTGATTATAGTAGGCTCGGAATGACCGGCTTGGCACATTTCGAAGTCAAAATGTTTGGTTCGCACTGGGCAAGACTTCCCGAAAGTTACAGCTCGGGTGTGCCTGTGGTCTATTGTCAACAAAGCGTTACAGTGTTGTATCCAATGAAGGCAAAGGATTTTTCCTGCAAGCTGAGAACTCGAGCGTTTGGACTGTTTGGAGGCAATGAACTTTTCACTAACGAAAACCAAATCGGTGTGACTCGCTTATGGACAAAGCCTGATGATGTAGCACATACACAGCAGAGGAACAGAAAGGCCGAGACAGGCCTGAAGACACACTAGGGGACTAAGCCAGGGATATATCAAATAAGAAATACGGGATGACAATAATAGATGAAGGAAAGAAAAGAAAGAGAAAAAAGAAAGAGAAACAGAAACAGAAACAGAAACAGAAATGGAAAGGTCGTCCTAGAGGGGTGAAACCAGAAAATTGAAATAAGAAACATTCGCATTCTAAGGAGAGTGAGCTGCACTCGGCTGATCCGGAGAATTGCGCAAGGGACATGCGGGTGTGCATGCCAAGCGGAGTCTCATGCAGCGAACCTTAACACTTGTGAGGGGTCATAAGAAACGTTAGACTTCAACGTCTCAAGTAACGGCCAAAGTAGCGAGAGCAAGTTACGAGACCGTTCCATCATTAATACACCAGTCGCTCGTGAATCTCACCCTTTCCGAATTATTGGCATGAGCTTCAACAAAGACAGTTCACATATAGAGGAGACAAATTTTCTCTTGTCACGCCGAAAATCTCAACCCTAAGCAAGCCAGACAAATAAAGATGTCGTGAGATTTTCGACAAATTTCAATGGCGTGAGCGTGCGGGAGGTTTAGTTTGAAGCCCCAAAAATTCCCAAAAGGCTAGGCTCCGGTCAAACATAGTGGCACGTATCTTATTTTCTTTATATCTCTTCACCCGAGTTAAAAATTGGTGGTAGGTTACTTCAAGACAGCTATACGTTAAAGAGTTTCAAAGCTTCCCTGAGGGGCGAGAGGTTCTAATTTTAAACTTAGGTCCATGAGCTTGAGTATTTGTTTAGAAGCTAGTTCGCCCGTCGCGCCCACCACGTCGACGACCGACAAACCGATAATGCATGTCATCGCCCAATCCGGCAGGTTGTCGACGGCTCGGGGCGACCTCACTGACTCAGTACTAAGAACGTTACAAGGAAGCAATCCTTGGAACAAGTTGATGTTCTGACTCATTTATGAATTTTCATTTTTTCAACATTCGCTTTGTGAAAGCCTATCGCAAGTGAAATAAACAAATGGACTTGAACTTTGCAGCCGTCTAGTCAAGAGCAATGGTGTGTGATTGATGTGAGACATGTGGAGACGTGGTGCAGAAATGCTTGACGCATGAAACGACTTGGTTTTCAAAATCTGGTGATTTTGCCGGACGTATACATTTTCCGTTAGGTTTCAACAACCTAAGATGAGCATAAAAGGCGCATGGTGCATAAATACCGTGGCGAATGCGGGACATTCCCAGGAATATTCAGAGATAGCGTATGTTATTCGTGAGAACTGAGAAATTGGGTAACAAATGCCACATTTCTCATTCGTAAACTTAGCAACAATGTGACTGTGAATCGAAAAATTTCCAGCTTCTCACCTTGTAAGTACCATTTGTCTTTGAGAGATCCCCTCTTCAAATACGCGTGTCTTAATCCCGCTCCGTTTTGGGCATACTCGCCACAGGGACCAAAGAGCTCAAATAAGTGCCTAGCGAGACTTTTCCCCAAGTTACTCGTACCATCACTGCTGTTATTTCAAGTTCAGTCGTTAATGTAAAACGTAGCCGTTGTTATAACAACTACCGAAAGAATAGCAAACAGCACCGCCTCCCACTATGGCATTTCCAGCTAGTTGACTCCCCACAAACACCGGATAAGTCTTCCAAATGAGATCAGGTATCGATAAACCGATGAGACTTCTTTGCAAAACATCGTATTTGATGACGGTTGAGTTCTGGTCTTGGAGATTGTGGCCAGCGCCACCAATTATCACGAGCAGGTCATTGTCGATTTTTGTGAGACATCCGATCCTTGCAAAATGAGGATTCATGCACAAACGCTCGACACAAACTTCATCGTCCACAAGCTTGAACTGAAACAACTCATCATTGATCGTAGGACCAGCTTGTTCTACCATCCCTCCAACTATAAATCCCAAGTTTCGCGTGATATCATAGCTCATCGAGCAGCTGGTGAGAGAAGGTATGCTTCCCTTGACTGTGAGATTGATTGCACTAAACTCACCGTTTTTTAACCCGAGCATACTAAAGTTTCCGTTAACAAAGACGAGGACCAGACCATTTTTGAGAGAGACGGCAGAATGTCTCAGTAAGCCCTCATCAATGTCGCCCACATGTATCCAACTCTCTGCCCTTTCATTATATATCCATACATCGCGAAGGTTTGCGCCAGGCCTAGTGCGCCCACCAATCAACATTATATTTTCGTTATCGAGATCGCTCAATGTATGACACATGCGAGCAGATGGCTCACTTCCCTCTGTTTGAATCCTTGAAAGATTTTCCCTTACAAATATGGTGAGATCATTAGATCTCGATTGAAACATACCTCCGTGAGCATAGACCCCGTTTTTAGTGGAGGTACTAGCTGGAAATTTAGCTTGGAAAGTCAGACTCATGGCTGAAATTGCTAGCGGCGTGACAGCATCTAAGAGCGGTAAATCTTCGCCCACTTCGAATATCATCTCTTCACTATTAGTGGCATGAATTACCACATAGTGCTGGCAAAAAATGATGAACTCTTCCCACTCATCAAAGTCCTCGACTTGGGCTACAAGCTGCTTCAATTCAGTTGACACCATTTGGGTCCAGCTTTCGAAAAGATCTATGATCTCTACTTGAGGAAAAAACTGGCGAAATCTATCGCTTTGTTTCCGTTTTGTAGAATATGTTTCTACGCATTGAAGCGGCGATCTGAGATGACTGAAGTGATACAACATCTTTTGAGCAAAAAAGTGAGAATCCCCCGACGGCATGATCTGTTCTAAGACCAAGAAGTGAGAATTTGGCAACTTCGACAGGATGCTCACCACGGCATTTGCATAATTTGGCTTCATGTAGGCAAGGGAAACCTCGGCAATGAAAATGGTCGGCACCTCGGAGCTCATTAGATAATGCAATTGATTTTCATATGCCGAGGTGTGCTTGAGGTCACATCCAACTAGTTTGTATGTCGAAGTAGACAATACCACACCCAAATCCCTGTGTGTTTGGTCGATCTCTTCTTCCTTCCCAATGACATTCAAAATCTCGGGAGCATCCTTGATCATTGTCAACTTCTTCGCCACTAACTCGGGATAGTCGAAGTCAAAAAACTCTATGGATTTCATAGTTTCTGCCAACGTTTTAAATGGGAAGGGGTCAAATCCACACCCCAAATTGACGACTCTGATTTTTCCTTCGTATCGATCATGGATCCGGCGTACTGCTTGTTTGATGCTTTCCATACGAACCCAGTACCCTCTGTTGATTGCCGGGGACCTTCTCTTGCCTTTTGGAACAAAGTACTTGAACCAGTCATGTGCTTTAGGATCGGTGATTGGGTTGTAGATCATCTCAACGGATCTCTTGGAGACGATGGATGAGTTATTGGTACCCTGAACTTGAGAGTCATGAAAGTTTTTTCTGCGCTTGTCTTTTTCGATCTTTCTCTTATTTTGGGCTGCTAGAACAGCCCGATCAATAGCGGCCATGGGGTAAATGCCAGGGTTGTATATCCTCGCAGTGAATTCCGAAGCAAACTGTATTCCAACACAACTTTTTTCAACTCATCGCGTCCGCGCAGTCCCCTTCTTATCGCGGTAGAGCAGGAAAGCAGACCGCATGTTTACCGGGTATGCAAATCTAACACCAGATTATACTTTTGCTTAGAACTTGTTAATCGAAACCGGGTTGTTTGGCATCGCTACTATGAACCTATTTTCATGAAATCGAGTATCAAAGTGCTCCCTTGAGTGCTTTCTTCAATTCCTCATCAGCGCTGGCCTGAGGGTTCAGTTGACACGCGATTATATATCTAACGGCGGCCATAGTTAATTTAATCTCTTTCAAAGAAACGCCTGTCGGCTCTGACATCTCCACGTCACCGTCGTCGTTTGTTTTCTCGGGCTGCTCCGCCCCGCATTTCAACCACACTTTTCCGTTTATACCGATAGCTATCTCAAAAGAAACTTTGGCGGCAAGTTTCTCCAAAAATATACAGCTTTTGTTGAAAAGTAATTCTCGGGCAAAGTTGAGGTTCACGTCGAAAATGTAGCCCCTCTCATCTAATGGCCCGAAGCCTCCCTCCTTGCCACTCTCTGGGTCAATACACTCGATTTCGGTTGTCACTTCGGGCACAGCCTCAGAGACGCGGGCGTAGACAGCTTGCCCCACCTTCAAGTTTGGTCTATTCTTTTTCGTGGCATTGGGGAAAGCCATCATTGAGAGCTGAACGGGCTGTGAAAATTCTTGAAGTTGTACTCTGAAAAAGTCAGAAAACACGCCGGTCACTATCCCTAGTACCAAGTCATTAACTTGTGGAATGTATCTTTTGGAGTTGGAGTCAACATAAAGTAACTTTTCCTTTTTCTTCTTACTGATTGTCTCTTCTTTAAAAAAACCTGCTTGCAGAGGAATGATATCTTGACTCCTCGGGTTTCTATAGACTCCCGGCCCAATAGTGATGGCTGATTCTGCAGTAAGGAGACTCGATAGTGAGTCTCCGGGTATTATTATACTGGACATTGTGTATGTGGTCTAAAATGTGAGTGATCACTATGGAGGGTTGAAGTAAGATTGACGCGATGCGCCATTGATGCTAAGCAAGACGCTGGTTTTCAGTGCGCACTTTAATTTGAGAAAAGTCTAAGCTGACTCGGCGCTTTTTTTGGGTCACGGAATTGTCTATTCATGGCACATACGGTCGTCAGCGTAGACTTGATCGTGTTTGCGAAAAATTTGCTGCCGTGATTATCATGTATTTGTGAATTTCGAGTTAAGTAATTCGCGTCCTTTTGATGAGACGAATCTCATTTGCTGCTTTGATTATACTAAGTGAAAAGTTCTTGGGGTGGAATCTGAGTCAGATTTCCCCAGACGGAAATTCTTTCTGTTGTTCTTTCTTTCGGGCACCTCCTGTAAAACAAAATTAGATATCTGAGCTCTTTCACATGAGCGGACCGTTTGCAGATCGGTATACTTCATTCCAAGCTGTCAGCCCCAAATCACTTCTTTGCGGGAGCTCAGGGGAAGGCTTGATTCGACCGCATTCGCTCAAAACTGTGATTCCTACTGGTTTTTTCCATTTTTTCTTCTCTTGGTCCAGGCTCTTACAACACTATGATCTTTCGTCCCTCACGCTTGCGAGCAGTGCTCTCCGGTACTGAGGTTTCTGGAATTTATTGCGACCACTGAAGGTAATACACCGCATCGAGAACGTCACGAATTTGTTTTTGAGCTTGATTTCATTTGAACTCAAACTCCATATTTATTGAAAGCCTAGTTTCTTCCCAAAGAAAGGTCTCTGTTTATAACATCATTGGCTTGTGGTGCTCAAAGATTCGTTATCACATCAATCTGCTCTACGCGTCGCTGCAGTATTCCGCGCCCTAGCCCTTATCGTAGGCGCAACATTCTGCCGTATGAGCAATGAAAGTTTAGTCTTTTCATTCCAAGCTCGCTACCTCTTCAGACCCAGCATCAGCGCTCTGGAATTTCAGGGTAGAACCTCAGAATCACTGTCATGACTCACAAAAACTCAGCCTCCAGGGCTCCAGGATTTATGGAGAGGTATTACATATGCAGAGACACGACAGGTATAATGAGCCGTGGCTTTAATATTTCTGCGAAGCTAAATAAGACTGTGTCTGATGTGGTATTATCCAATGCTCTCAGAAGAGTTATCCTTGCATGCCCTTTCTTGACTGTCAATGCGTTTCGGTGCCCAATTGAAGTACATTCTCAATGCGCGAAGAATGACCTTTCGAGCAACCATCTCGAGTTTCAGAGTCCCACCTTTCCTACTGAGCTGCTGCATATCATATCGGAAGATAGGCGATTCAATGGAAACAATTATCAGATCAAGCCGGTGAAGAGTATTTTGTATTCAAACGTTGTCTCTCTGAGGACGATCGAAACATTTGATGGGGCAATGTTGGAGAACTATTCCAAAATTAGAATGCCAGTGGATACTGAAAACGTGACATGGCATCTTTACCAGATCTTTGAAAAGGCTTCAGGCGCGCAATATTTAACATTTTCATGTAACCACGTCATGTTCGATGGACGGTCTGCAGTAAGCTTTTTCCAGGATCTAGTTGAAGCTGTGAATGTTGTATCCGCAGACGAGGACGCAAGATTGATAGATATATTGTATGACTTTGAGGGGGATAAAATTCGACAATTGCCAGAATCTAGTGAGCATGTCACCACATTATATAACAGTTCTTTCTGGTTCAAGATTTTAGCCGTGCTTTCTCACTTGTGCGTTCCAGGCTTTTTGTCGAATTTCCTTTCAACGCACGTATGGCGATCCTCGCCAAATTTAAAAAAAAACCCTCTTTTCAGTGTTGTTCCTTTTGATGGTTGCAACGAGTCCAAATTTCAGCTCTTACGCTTTGATTCGGATCAAATCACCAGTTTATTGGACCAATGCAAGCAGGAGAAAACGACCTTGACGCCTATGCTAGCTGCCAGATTTTCCAAAGCAATGGACATTGCATTTACCCCTTTAATAGGTTCTTTCTCGCAAAAATGTGAGTTGGTTGTTTGCGGGAGACGATATTTTCCAGATCAAAAGCGCGATACAAGATATGGCCTCTTTGTCTCCGCCATTAGCACATATGTCATGGGCTCCACCATCGGCAATGTCGCTAGATCTTTGGGCGAGAGTTTGTCGAGAGCCATCAGCAGCAGGAGTTCATTTTCGCTAGCGGGGCTTCTCGAGATTTTAAATATCTGGGACTATATTATGGCGTTTGCGACGGATGGAGAGCAAAGGCAAACCTTCGAGATATCCAACTTGGGTCGTGTCGATATATTCGATGGGGAATGGCGCGTGACTGATATTGTTTTCAGTCAAGGTGTGACATACGCGCACGTCACTTTATCAGTCATCAGTACGCCCGAAGGCGGGATGAATATCACAATTGCATTTCATGAAAAACTCTCTGCGATTTCAGCAGATGGCGATTCTGCTATCAACCGTTGTATAGCTGAGTTCACCCAAGGCTTAAATCGTGTGCAAAAAACGTAGGCTATCGGCCTCAAAGTGACACGAAGAACTACGTTCTGGACATGTTTAGGTCTCTTGGATCGATCTCCAGACAGGTGTGTTTTCTCACGCGCCGGACACTTGCAAAGATTGCACACTTACCGTGTTATATCGGAAGGACGGAGCCTTGCACTCATTTCAAATTTTATTATTAGTGGACTTCTACATGAAAGCAATTCTCAAGTTGCTTCAACAAGCCCCTTGAACTCGTCTTATCTTGCTTGTCTGGTTTTTTAAGCAGATACACTTTGCCTGGCCCATACAGTCGCGCGACAAATTTAATGATTGTGATTTGCAACGGTTCCACTTGGCCCCACGTGCTCGTACATGTTGGCGCGTGCGCAGCCGCAGATTAATCAAGCTCGGTCGCTTGTATGAAGGCTTCAATTAATTAGGCAAGCTTCCGCTTCCATTTCCTTGTCCCAGCAAAAGTCAGTATTGCAGTGCACTTAGCCCTTTAAATCTTTTGAAATTATATCCTGCTTCTAGAGCCTTAGTTTGCCACGCGTCGTGTGACTACTTCCTACAAATTTTGGCAACGTGGTCGCAGAATATCCGAGCCGTGGATCGCCCATTAATAAATTGACACTCATTTCCGCTGCCATCATCAAGAAAGAGATCAAAGTCCCGAACACATCCCTCAAAACCATGAAACTCCCACCTCCGCCTAAACTCAAAACCACCATTATCCAATTGAACAAAGACATAGATCCAGAAGACAATAATTATGAGGTTCTCTCAAATGATTATGCAACTGATATTGACAAAAAGTCCGCGATCTCGACCTCTCTCGGTGTCAGCGATGAGCAGCCACGAAAAAAGAGGAGGCGCTCCTTGTCAACCGCTGGTGAGGATGAGATGGCTAGAAGGCGCACAGAAACAAAACAACTACACTCCTTGATCGAAAAGCGCAGGCGCATCAAAATCAACCGTGAGTTTGAAGCACTCAAATCACTCATCCCGGCATGTAGAGCTGCGGACAATGGAGTTCGAAGGGCGGGGATGGCAAGCAATAATGCCAACAAGATCGACGGGATGTACAAGCTCACGATCTTAAAAACTGCTGTCGAGTACATCTTGTACTTGCATCACGTGCTAAAAGCACAGCACGATCTAATTTCTTCTCTGGGGAGCGGATCTGACTTTGACGTGTCCTTTGCGGAAATTCCCCTTGATGTCAATCATTATCGAAACATCGACCAGGAATTTGATTTTGGCGAGTTTCTTTCTCGCTGTACATCGACAAGTGGTATGACACGCAAGCGCGCACCTTGCATTCCAAAATTCGGTGAAAGTTCATCCTCATCGATAGCTGAGACGGAGGAGGAAGCAGAGATGCGACCGGAAAATGCGATATCCTCAGAGCCTTATATGAGGCGCTCAAAACCTGATCAGCGTCTGGACCAGCTTCTCACTCCACAAATTACGCCTGAATTCTCGCCAATACTCAGCATGCTTAGCAAGCACACACAGATAAAGGATAATCAATTCGATTATCCGCCAACATTCTCGGTGACAAAAGAACAGGCGCATCAGTGCAACCCGGGGCAACCTCATAGTTCGTCGCCTAAAGTTGGGTTTCCGGGTAAGCCGTTTCTGTTCGCGACTTCGTCGCAACATACGAGTACAGACTCTACCTCGACATCCCCTTTCACCATTCCTCTCAAAAGCCTGTTAAGAAAAAGCGTATTCACATTGCCTGACCCTGCATTGACATCGACAAACGCGAGCTATGCTTCGATGCCTTCAATTAGCGGCTCTGCAGACGTAACGGCCACGGACTCGGCTCAAAACTTTCCTCGCAAGATGTACTTCAAACAGCTGGTGCCACCACGGAATCAGATTGCCCACATTGGATGTGAAGAGAGCAATGTGCAATCGAACATGACGAATACTGAAAAGCTTGAAGATGCGTCCAAGATGCTCCTTGCTTTGCGAAAACCTAGCATAGGGCAGCTTCTTAATTGATTTATCGGTCAGTCACAATGACTCGCCTCAAGGTATCCGCTTTCTTGAAGCCATTCTATATATTCATCCACCAAACTTGGCCATGAACTCATCTCGTCGTAATCAGAGAGTTGGGCTGGATCAGCTAGCATCACCTCAATAATAAACTTGTAAAACATGATCCAGGTATCTTTCGAGACCGGTTTCTCAGAGATTCTCACAAAATCGTACCATTGCTTCAATCTCTCGGAGCAGGGCTTCAAATGATCACAATCATCAAAAAGTAGACCCCAGTGAAGGACGGCATCTTCGGCGATGATGCTTTTAATCCGCGAGTCAGATCCGCGAATGAAGTCAAAGCAGTATCGATAGAAGTCCTCGTATTTTCGCAAAGAAGCCATGATCTCAAGGTGAGACTTGTCAATGAACTTGCGCATACTTGATAGCGAGCTTATGCGATTCTGAGACCAAAAGTTGAGGAAACTCTCCTTGTGAAACTCTCCAGTTTGTGGTGACTGTAGGAGGTATGCAAGAGTTAAGCTTCGGGGATCTTCCGGCTCAATTTGAAGGTCTTGAAGATATGAAATAGTGCCCTCTATCAGGATTATCAGCTCGCTTTCGGGGTCCCTATACTTCATGAATAGGTCCAAGAGCGCTTTGGGTGGGGCCGGGCTTGATTTCTTGGATGTCGATTGTGAA
>JAKTYO010000120.1:0-16407 GCA_030578735.1 Metschnikowia noctiluminum | reverse complement strand
CTAAAGTTGCCATCACTACGCTTCACTGACGCGTACGAACAAGAGTTGTTGAAGCTGATAGCTAGGCTGCCTTCAAAGGAAACACCTGGCTCAGCACCAAGAAAAGTACTCGTGTCCTCGTCCAACTTGTTATGTGACGACCTTTCATTCTGGTAGCAAATGTCGGTCTGGAGAGTTTTGAGATCTATCGACAGAGTTGCGGCAGACAGTGAGGCAGAAGTGGGGGAAATCCTATCAAACTTGACATTCCTCTTGGTATAACCCATGTTAAAGAATAGTGAAGAGCCGGAGGATAAAGAGGGATCATTGGCATGAATAAGGGGCTCAAAATTTGTGCTTTGAGTAGTTGTCTGCTCCACACAAACTTCATAGTAAAATACACCAGTCTTTTCCTTAACCTCGTTATTTGAAATGAAATTATAGAATCGATTTTTCGCCGGTTGATTTTCTAAGTCCTTGCGACTATCTCTTGAGAGTTTGAGCCGAAGAACCGAGAATCCATTCTCTATGTCGGATTCCATGTTGAAATGCTCATCTAGGACTCGTAAGTGGTTGCCAGGAGACAAGGGCGTCCAGAACATTGGCAAAGGTGAAAGGAAAACGCTTTTATTATTGATCATCAAGTATGGAAAATAAAGATGTTTGTTTTCTTTTCTATCACGGGCCCATGAGATGAGAGAGGTAAGAGACCCAGAGCTCAAAGTGCAGTTTTCGATATCTTTTTGTCCTGTCTTATAGATAAATTCACCATATCGCGCTTGGTCGAATATAGATGTTTGATCTTGGGACTGCGGCTCCACGGAGACCGACGACAATGGCACTGAGCCTGAATTGATAGCTCCATAGACCGTTTGTTCTCTGTCATTGTTACCCAAAGAGTGTTCTGAGCTCTCTTTGCATTCCGCCATGCCCAGCATGAGTCTGCCTTTGAATATTTCGAAAAGTTCATGGAGGTATTCATCGCTAATATCCTCCGCGGGCGAGGCGCCGAGCACTCCCAAGGCTGAAAACTTTTCTTTGAGTTTTGCCTTTATAAGACTATTAATAAAGGCATCGTCACAGAATGAAGTTTGGTCGTGTAACAAATCTCGCGGCAGCCGGAAACGATAGTGTGAGGAGTGTGGAGAGAAGAAGTTTCTAGCTGCTAAGTCTGAATCGAGCCAGCGTAACTCTTGGTAAAGCTCCTGGCCCACACAAGTGTTGAGTAGATAAGGCGGAATCACATAAGTAAAGTCGGAGCCAGTCATTTGGGTCGGTTGCGAAGGCTTTTCTTCCATAGTTAATGTATTTTGCGGGGCAAAACAGATTAGATAGCCTCTGTTATTGCAGAAACAGGTAGTCACGTGACATGCATTACTCTTCTTCGAGATTTTTATTCCTTATCGAGACAATATTTGGTGTTAAAGTAAATAGTAAAACAAGCCGGACACGTCGCGTCAATCTAGATATATTTCGTATTGATAGGGCCCTATGATACGTAAATTTCTTGTTTCCCTTCATGTTTATATTCGAGTGCTTCACTTCGAAGCTCAAAGTGCACTACCGGCCTCGCACCTGGGTTTAGCAGATCCATCGCACTTCTCATACATGACTGGCTAGAGCTGTAAACACACTCTGACGCTGGGATCCATCACAAACTGAACTATGACTGAACCTGTTTTGTTGCAAGTTCAGCTGGCTATACCAAACATTGAAATGACTGTGATTTCTCAGGGTGCGGAGGCATTAGTTCTATCTTCAACCTTGCATCCCTACTTAAGTACAGAGGGAAAGTTCATCATAAAATTTCGTCCTAGGAAACCCTACAGGCATCCCAAAATCGATTTGCTGATCAATAAATCGAGAACAATCAACGAAGCAAAGTTTATGCTGAAGCTCAATAAACTAGGAATCCCTGCGCCTCACTTATTACTGTTGGATGCTGCAAAAGGGATTATCTGGATGAATACTGTGGGAGATGTGTTGCCTAACGGCGAGGTGTCATCTTTGAAAAACTTTCTATGGCATTTGGAAAAAAATGGAGGTCACTGTTTGGGCAGCGAGGCCGAATCATTTTGTAAATCCACTGGGTCTGTCATCGGCAAATTACACAAGAACGATATGGTGCACGGAGATCTCACAACCTCTAACATAATACTTCAAAATTCTGAGTCTTTTCTCATCGATTTTGGTCTATCTTCTTACTCCAACCTACCTGAGGAGAAAGCTGTTGACCTTTATGTGTTGGAAAGGGCTGTTTTGAGCACACACTCCGATTTTGCAGACAAATATAACAAGTGGTTGCTCGAAGGATACGAAAATGAATTCAGTAAGTCCGAGAGGGGGAAATTGAAAGACACCTTGAAAAAGTTGGATGAAGTGCGCTTGAGAGGACGTAAGAGATCTATGCTCGGCTGATGCTTTTGCGCAATTAACATTAAGGTGAAGCAGAGTAGAATGTGCATTCATGGATTATGACTTCATTGTGAACAGCTAGCGTCCAGTCTGATTCGCAAACAACAAGAATCAATCAGATATGCTTTGTTCGCGATGTTGCTAACTTCCCCTATTTTTCTTAAAGCACACTGAAACATTTTCGTCAAACTTACATCTAGCTTGACTGTATACATGTGTCGAAAGCCGGATCGAGCAACTTGAATTTATTTGCCAGTGATATCTTTGGGTTTAACAAAGGAAGGCAAAACTGAATCAGCTTTTAATCGCTGTATTCTCCCTATCGGTACCGGACATGTGGGAGGGGTACACTGTGTAACTTTTCAAGTTCCAATTGGTAGCTTGAGTTTTAAGGAGAATTACTGTAAGATTGGAGGCTAGACGAGGCTTCCGTTCGGCTTTGAGAGCTTCATTTGGTGAGAAATAATCTCACGTTTCAGTAATGTGCTCTCTCACTGCAAATAATTCTCAAAAATTATCAGTCCGTAGACAATAGATAATTTGCATACGGTTTATCAGAAAGCGAAGGACTCTGACGCACTCTTTTCATGTTGTTCTCAAAAGCTGAAAGCTCAAATATAAGCAAACCACAAAGAATAAACTTTCAATATGAAATCTTGCTATTAAGTTTATGTGTTTGGACACATCGAACAAATGAAATTCCAAGCATCTACCTTTGTTTTACTGTCGTGCTGAAGTATTGCACCATTAATCTGAAGGCTCTTTATTGTGCTCTATACGGTGCACAAGCATCTTTAAGCAACTATGGTTGATGAACCTTTCTGCTGCTTGGCCCGATTATTTGGCTTGTTAGTCAATCACCTCGACTGAAACTGGTCACAAGACCTTTTTCTTTTGCTATAAAATGTGAACTAATTCCACCCTGTGTTTTTTTTTTTATTATCTCAAGTGTACCAGCCTGGTGAAAGCAAAAGAAACGCAATTAAGCAAAAATGGCACAAGAAAGTACGGCTGATGATCAGTCCAAGATTGAAGATTCAAAGCATGTATCACCCAAGCAAAACCCACCACCTCTTCGCCAGCCCCCAAACTGGCCTTGCAAAAAGCAAAATGTCAAATGTGGCGGAAAGCGTGATAACAATCCCCCGAAAGACTCCTAATTGATATATCTCAGGTTAGTTGCAATGGACTCCAAATTTTGAAACTGAGTTTATATAGTTTAATCACATGTCAATTTCTACTATTTTGTCAAGATTTTAATCAGATACTCCCTGCGCTAAGTCACAAAACCCTATGACACGTGAAGACTCGAGGAGACCGTTTCCAACTTTCTACAATCAAGACACAGGCTAGTCACGGATGACACAATGTTATTCATTCTTGAAAAAAAAGACAGATTTGCGAATATTGTTCACAAAATCTTTATTTGAGGGTTTCGAGTAGGTAAATATGGGGTCGTCAATAAGCAAGCATGTCGGCTCGAGCGATGACATGAACATGTATTGTTTAGTGAGCAAAATCTACCTCTGGCCAGATCTCCCAAAGTAAATTATACATGAATTAGTAGGTCGTGAAAAAATTATACATACCTATGTTTGAGCTACAGGGGTTAGAAATGTGACTAGTCTTATATCTAAAGGAGTCTTGCGTTTTATAAACGATTTGTGGGGAGACGCGACGACCCACTGGGTGTAAAAATTAATTTTTGAGGGAGATAAAAAAAACCAATTCAAAGATGTTAAAATCAGGAAAAATACGAAAAATTAATTCTTGTCAATCAATAGAAGATTTTCGACAGCTCAAATAATTTCAGGGAGTGAATTCTGCTCTTTTCGTTGGACAAACGTCATTTAATTATCATTGTGTAAGGTGTTCAGGAGCCAGGTTTCTAAGTCGCGGGATTGCAGTCTGGACTTCCTAAAGACGAAAAACGAAAAAGTAGACATAATGAACATTAACCTAAAGCATATGTCTAGAGTAGAATAGTAAAAAGCTCTTGACTGTGTGCTTATCAGAAAACTGCATTGATCGTCGATAGTCGTCCATTAGGTTCAAAGCGATTCGGGCACAAAGTGCTCAAATCTCGCAGAGATTTCAACTTCGAGACAATCAGACAAAGCTTTGAAAAGACAATACTTTCTTAATGGCAATGTGTTTTGTGTGAGTCATTTTGGTCTGCTATGATACGTTTATTGTCGTCATATCAATAGCTATTGTGTGAAATATCATAGATTTTATAAAACGAACAATCCGCATTTAATCACATTGTAGTTTTTTTGCTCGCGTACTGCTTGATTTCTTGAGCTATTTTGTGATACGATGTATTCTTAAAGATAGAGTTGCTGAAGAAAATAGGCGCCTTAGGGATAAGTGCCACAATAAAGGCTAAGAATGACACTTGATTAAGAAATCCAAGCATACAGTTTCATAAAAGATATTGTAGAGTAAATAGTGATACCTTTTTGACAGTTGACGAGCAATTTTCAGTTTTTGCTGTGAAAACATTTGATCTGGGTGACAGACAATGCCAAAACATTGTGGTCAAAATTCACACAATGAACACAGTCTATACTGGAAAGTGGAAACCCATGCAAAAGAATATCAAATTCTTCAAGCTGGAGTATCTATAAATAGGCCCTCCAGGTGCCACTCTTAAACTTAAACTGTCACCTTGATTTACAAGTATCTTATTTCGCAGAATTCGATTAATCATAATCAAACAACAGTCAAAATCAAACAACAATCAAAAATGGGCAAAGGCGGAAACGGATCAGGCAGCGGAGGAAACTCTGCAGGTTACCCCAGTACGACTGGCAATCCATCAGGCGGCGGTAGGGATAACGGCCCTCGTAAGTGAGCCATCGAAAAGATATGATTTGGATTCTATCGCTCATTTGAGTGAGGATCGCATCCCCCTCTATAGTTTTATTTATGGTAGTCAATAATCAAAAATAAAAAAATACAAGGAGAGAAAATGAAACGAAGTAACGTTGGTGTAAGTCCTCAGAGGAGAGAACATTGACTCGGCCTAAAAATGCGTGAAAATTTCGAGAAGGTCTTTGAACCTGATCATTCAAGCTTGTCCACCATGCCGCTCGCATTGGCATGAACTGGTTCTCGTGTGTTTTTGCTCCGGGGCCACATCGAAGGAAGCTTCACCACCTGAAACCTAGGCTCTATACATCTCGCGGTGAACCAGGCACGTAGTTTGTTCTCTATAAGCTCGGATATCTTTGGCACATCTTGTAGCTTCGCCCTAGCACCAATGAGAGACTTGACCTGGAACTCAAGCCTGTAATCTGGCGAAAATGAAAACATGAGAGCCGTGCCACCACTTCCGGAGGAGCCCTCCATGGATTGTGTGACAAAATCAGCATCATTTGTGTTGACCAAAGAAACAGTCAAACAGCTGGAAAAACGTACCATAGAAACAGATAATTGAACAGGTAATGTAGCAGTTGAAGGCCTAGGATAATTGAGGAGTAGCCGCGTATCGATACCCAAAGTAAGTGTATCAGATAAATCGACATCAATCTTTGCTTCAAGACGGCCCAAATCAGTAGAATTATGCTTGATGCGGCAATTGGAGAAAATTGGGAAGTCATCACCGATATCAATTTCTGTTAATTTAATTTTATCTAGAAAGTCCGGCAACTCCAGCGTCTCCAAAAATTCACTCAATGAGTGATAAATGTTATCGGCTAGCAAGGCCTCTGTACGAAGTTGTGAAATAGTCTGCGCTACAAGCACGTTAAACCAATCCAAGCTTTCGGGGTTATGATTGTCAACGTCATAGTATGTTTTTTCAAGAATCGTTTCCAATTTTGAGGTACTGGAGTTAGTCTGTGAAGTCTCAGACTGTATCTTTCTATCTCTCTTCACTATGACACCAGAGGCGTCACGCTTGGTAGATTTTCTGGTGGCATCAGATGACGAAGGGGACTCAGAAAACACAAAGAACTTGATGAAGATCAATACAAGCACGACAACACTCAACTGGCCACAGACAAGGCCCTGTGTGAAACTCCAGCCATTACTAGCATGAGTGGGCGTGTAGTATGCTGCCTCGGGTCCGCTGATCTCCAGCATATCACTCTGATGATAGGGAAGTTTGTAATCTTGCCGCTGGTTTATGTGAGCCCCACACAATGAGAAACCAAATGAAAGCCGAAATTAAGACCAAGGCTTTGATATAGTGCACTATTCCAATATGCTTATTGCTAGCAACGAGCGGACGGGCCACTTCTGATTTTCTTAAGCGCGCGTCACAACAATTGGTTTACTTTGCCCGGCATCGTAGGTTTTTCAAAACAACAAAGTAGTGAATTTTCAGACAAGAAAAAAAGTGTGTCATTAAGATTTAACAGCCTACATGAATAATTCCTTACTTTTGATCACTTGTGGCATGGCTTTTTTTTACGAGACTTTTTATTGTGTTTGTATGCTCTTTACTCACCAGAGTGGGCTAATCCTTTACCTGCGGTCCTCCAGCTCGAAATGCTATCCAGTTTGTCTTTCTAGGGTTTATTTCTCCTTACGTTTTTTAGGTTTTTTGCTCGTCTTCATTGGTGACTTCCCTTCGTCGGACTTTTGTTCTTTCCTAGGTGTGCCCGGCGCCGAGCGAGAACGAGTAATTCGTTTGGGCTCGTCCCCTGCGGAGTCCTCGTCGTGAGAATCGTCACGCCCGATCCATTCCTTGAAGTTACCTAGTATTGATCGAAGAGGTTTATCGTTCTTGTTACCGATGTACTTCGATGCAAACTCAGTCAAGGGGCTGGATGGACGCGATGCATCATCTGTGTCGCTTGCAAGCAAAAGACTACTATTGCTGGAGTGCAAGCTGTTTTCGTTCTTCTTTCCACGCAAGTATTCGCGCACCTCCACGTATAAGTCTTTGGAAACATTGTTGATACTGTTTCTGTTCCTCATCCAGTAAGTTCTAAAGTCATTGATATGTTTCTTAAAGTCTAATTCATTTTTCTTGAACCAGCTCACATTGAGCTCTTTTCTTGTGGCACCTCTAGCAAAGTTTCGCATAAGATACTTGTCGTAATCCCGGATGATCTTCGTGATTATATCAGAAGTGGATATTCCGTCCGTTCTTTGAGTCGTCAAGAACATCCCGCTTTCCTTTATCGGCTTGTAAATGTCGTCGGAATCCACCGAAGCGTACGGTAAATCGTCGTGAGCCACGTAATCGATTCTGTTTTTCAGCAAAAAGCTAGGGGTAACGCACCACGGCGCATCTGCAATTACTTCGTCGACCCATTTGCAATGCTTTAATGTTTCAACCCTATGTTTGTCTGAAAGCACGGTCAATCCCTTCCGTTTCTGAGTTTCCTTGTCTGATGGCACACCACAAACTAACTGGACGTTTTCAAACGATTTTTTGGCTTGCTCCAACTGGCGCATGTGGCCCAAATGGAATAAGTCAAATACTCCGTCGGCATAGATGCGAATTGGTCTGTCTGAGGGGGGAAGATTGAATTTGTATCCGAGAGGCCTATATTTGCGGAATTCTTCTGGAAGCTCCGCATCCAATTCTTTCTCCCTGGATTCGAACTCATCTTCCGCTTTCGTTTTCACCTTACGTCTTTTATGTGATCCATTTTCACTATCACTTTGATCGTTCCTCTCATCCTCAGTGTTTTCTGCGGATCCGTTGTTGGGTGAGGAGACATTTGAATCGCTTCTTTTCCGTTTCCGGAAAAGCGATGTTAATTTCGGCGCAATCAAGTCCACAGAAAGCGTCCTTGTAAGCGGGCTATTTATGTCCGAGGCTTCTGCATCTGTCTTTTTCGCCATGTTTACCAGTCAACTGGAGCGGATTTGTGAGGGTTTAGCTGATTATTTTTGTGGGTGTATGTCCGTTGTCACGTGGAAGCACCTGAAAAAGATATCTCGCAGTGCGTCGGCCCACAAAATGTCATTGCTGCTCGCTATCCGCAGCTTATCGCCATGATCCTGCAAAAGCTTACTTCGCCAGTGCGCGAGGAGTTGATTGCTCAAATCAGTGGATGCCGAGGCAATCCTATCCTTCACCGCTTAATATTACATTAACAAAAAAGGACTGATTTGGAAAAGATGATCCGAAAGAATTCTCAAAAGCGCGATGCAATACCGTACCAGTGAATAATCATTCGTCGAGGGGTTCTTAATTTCGGGCGTGGAATTATGAAGTCAACACCTTTTGGCACCGTAGACTCAATTGTCTTCATCCGCAGGAGCTCATGAAACTTCATAGTTTCATGAGCCGAGCATTGCCAGCGCAATAGCTGTGGTTCATTTGAAGTATTACTTTCTTTTGGAGAAAGTCAAGATATCATCATAGTGGTGGGCTTGATGCCATCAGCCAAATCACATGACCGCGAAACCACCATGAAACCCAATCATCTAGCGAGCCCATATCTTTTCGTGATTCATTTCGACTGTCAAATATAAAAAAAGACGTTCATAGTCAGATCTCATGTGGAGAAAAAATCTAGGGCCTAGATCATTTTTCGAGGTTCTGGCGTCGTGAGATTTTCCTAGAGTCATTGAACTCGCGGCATAACATTTAATCTGACCACCCAACAAAGCTTCTAGACTCGCATAGTTCTTCCGCGTTCTATTCACCCACCACATCATCCCGTTTATAGTAACTCACTATGAAACAACCTTCCCTCACCGACTTGAGGTTCATCTCGCCTTTGACGTTGAGGACATGGTTCAGGTCAAAATCTCCTACCGGAAATGGTAAATTTGCCGTGGTTGATGTGCGCGACTCTGACTTTGTTGGCGGCCATATCAAGGGCTGCTATCATTATGGAGCAGGGGATATATACGATACCTTACCTGAGCTTCGTCGACGTCTTCTAGAGAACAAAATAGACGATGTTGTATTCCACTGTGCCTTGTCCCAGGTGCGGGGTCCAAAGTCGTCGCTTATATTCTTGAGAACGCTACAAGAGTTGCCAGTCGAGGAGCGGGAGAAGTTCGATGGCTTAAATGTATGGGTCTTGTCCGGGGGCTTCACCGCTTGGCAAAGACTGTACGGGACTGATAAAGAAGTCACTGAAGGCTATCAAGAGGATATTTGGGAGTAATTTCGATGTGATGAAATAGATACGTTTAGATGCTATACTATAATGCCAAGAATTTTGTCAAGAGTGCAATGTAGATAAAATTTAATTAGTGCGTTCGAATATATTCGTCGAGTGGCATTATATGAGACTGGGTTCATTGTGATGGTTTGCAACTTGTTGAATTTGAGTTGGTTGCTGCCATTGTTGTCCAGGCTGCCAGTGCTGTTGTCCGGTCTGCATCTGGTACCCTTGGCTATTCTGATTATGTCCTACCATCCCAGGTTGCTGGAGATTACCTGCGGCCTGATACATCAAGTTTGTTCTCGCATTCTGGAGATGAAAATACCTTGATTGCTCTTGCTGTGTCTCTGGGAAAACCGGCATCGTGGGTAGATTTTCGAGACCTCCTGCAGTCGGTTGGGCTTTGAGAATCTGGGACCTCTGGTTTTCTGATGCAGAATTGAACACCTCGGTCGTAGCCGTGGCAACCTTGAAAGGGTTACTTCCTGTGACTGAAGGATCTATTTTTTTAGGCATCGATCCGTTGTTGAATGTGAATGCCGTGGTTTGACTACTACCAAATCTGGTCCCACCAAATGGATTTGTGGAGTCCACGGAAACCTGGTTTCCTGTTGCGGTTGCCGCCATGCTAGAAAATGGGTTCGTGTTTGCTCGCTGCAAGCCATGAGCGTCGGCTACTTGATTCGATGGCCTTGCGCTAGGCGACAAGTCATTAGATTGGAATCCCGTATATTGTTGAATAGCAGGCGGGGCAGCCATGAAGGGATTTAATCCCGTTGCTTGTTCCTGAATTTGTTGCATTTGTTGCTGCTGCTGCTGCTGCTGTAATTGTGATTGAACCTGCTGGGCTTGCTGAGCCTCTTGGGATTGATGCTGCTGATGGTGCTGTGAGTGCTGAAACTGTTGTTGTTGCTGCGGCGTAAAGAACTGGCTTTGTGGAAAGTTCCCAAATCCCATTCCAGTTGGATTGATGCTCAAATCAGCAGAAGGATATTGCAACATAGGAACAAATGAAGCAGGTACAGAAGCACTCCATGGATTGAATGTTGCTTGTTGGACTAGAAGAGTGTTTGGCCCCAGATGTGCGGACGAAGGACCCAAAGGGCTCGGCGATGTTGCTTCAGACATCTGAATTTGCTTCTGCAATTGATCACTTTTCGTCTTATTTTGTTCCAACGCATCAAAAGAAGATGCTGTGTTTTTGCTGTCCTTTGATCTCAAATACTCTGATCTATGTTGTTCAAATAGCGGATCATTGAGGTACTCCTCCAAAGATGAGGTCAATGCTGTGGGCGCATGCTTGATTGTTGGAACATGTAACTTTGTGGCGTACTCGAGATGCTTCGCAACGCGCAAATAGTCAATCACATACTTTGTCTGATCCACAAATTTTTTGTACACATCTAGCGCACGTTCTGCGTCATTGTGAAACATTTCGAAGTAGTGCTCTAAAAGATTGATGACGCCCTCATTAAGCTCTTGGAACAAGGCCAAAAGATCATTCACAAGGAGACGGAACGCAGTAAGCACGATGTCGTTCTTGATCTCGGCCTCTAAGAACGAGTTTTTCAATAAAGCATCAATCTGTTTTTGAACACTTTCGCATTCCCGAAGTAATCCTTTCTCCACAGAAAGAGAGCGCAAACGACCTCCGTTCTGTGTCACCGAGTTATTCACCCTTTCATCACGCACATAATCGATTCTGGTGTCAGCAAAATGTCTCACGCGAGTATGCAAATATCGACTGTATTTCATGATATAGCGTACATCCGTGGTGAGCCCCAGATGTCTCGAAATGTTTGATCTGGATAAGTTCAACATGTTAGGAGCTTTATCTGACAAAAATTCAAGGGTCACATCAAGATCGCCTTCTCTTATCATGATGTGAATTACCAAAAGAGCTTTGTATACTACCAGCCACGAGCTGTCTTGAAGTCTTTCATTCAATGTTCGCATGATGGTGAGGAAATTCTCCGATGCTACCTGATGATTTATCAGCGTTGCCATGAGTATCGGCTCGAGGTACTTTGGCTTGGGCGCCGCCACTTTTAGCTTGGTAGCCCCTTTCACTATTTTGGCGTAGGTGGTCATCTTTATGTGCGAACAAATTAAAACGGAGGTTTCTTCAAGAAAGAAAAATGAACAATTGAACTAGAGTTTGGTTTCACGTCAGTTTTTTCTTCACACTATATGTCACTCTAGTGAATGCCTCAAGGCCTGTTTTGGCAATGGGAGAAATCCTTTTGAGAAGTTAAGAGGTGTGTTTTGGCTTGCTGATATCGGGTGCCCTCGTTGACAGTTGGTGCAGGAATAGAGCGCTCGCTATAATTATCTTCAGGCTCCGCCCTCGCCAAGCATGTCTTGCCGCAAAAGCGCTTTAATCTCCTTAGCCCGAAAAAAAAAAAAAAAATATGTGAGTATAGTCATCAGGACTTTGCTAGTCAATATGTCAAAACAAGGGCTCTCGTACCAATTTCTTTGCGCCTTTGTTGCTACACATCATATGTGTTATGTGATGTGAGATATAAGCCAAGGCCACTTTTGATACGAACTGACCCGAGTAACCCGCTTAGCACCTCGGATCTCAACACTTGCGCAAGGTGCGAATTGCGAAAGAATAGCATGAGTGGTAATGATCTCCTTACAAATTCAGTGAATATTGTACCAGGCACATTCGGAATTTCCCCAATATCATTCACAGAGCAATTTTTTTGTTTTGGGCATACGTGAAGATCTAGTATCGCTGACTACTCACTAATGAATTCGACGTACAATTCTGCATGTGCGGGACCTCCTATTCCCTATAATTTGTATTTACAAGTTCCACTCACTTAGGCTTCAAGCCTCCCCTCTTTTCCAAAAAATCCTTCGCTTCATTAACTTTCGTTGCCAAGAATGACGAGCCACCCTTATCTGGGTGATTCGCCATCATGAGTTTTCTGTGTTGTTCCTTCAACTTAGCTTTAGAGAGGGTACTTTCTTTGAGGTTGAGGATTTGTAAGGCCTCCTTGGCACTCATCTTTGCGCCAAAAGACCCTTTTACGAACGCCTTACCACTGAGACCAGGTTGCTTCGATTTGACGAAACCCAGTGCAAAATAAACAACGCCAAGCGCCCCGAAGCCTGTGATCCATGGGTGATCACCCATCCAGTCACATGTTTTATCGAAATACCATTCAGCTGTTCCTTCAGCCGCCTTCTTTTTTTGCAAATGACCGGTGAAAACAGCTTGTTGTGGCGCCGAGCTCTCCCCCGGTATTGGTAGCGTGGGGACTTCCATCTTTATTAGTATTGAATTAGTATGTTCAACACCATGCTGAAAAATTTCGTGCGCCTAAGCCTAGGTTGAGTCACGTGCGTACCGCCACCGCTCGCTGACCACAGATACCAGAAGTAGTTCTTGAGGTATGAGGAGCCGGGTCACACAACAGGATAATATGATTTGAGACTAATCACGACTCTGATAAGATTCAAAATTAAGATCAACTTTCTGTCAAGCTTCATATCGCCCAATTTCGGCATGTGGCCTTAGGCTTCACAGTGCTTCTCCAGGTCCCCTTAATGACATCCGTGCACCACCCGTAGAGGCCATTGGTATCAGCTAGTCCTTTTTTTTCTCACCTCATCTCATCATCCGCTGTATCACATTTGCATTCAGATCTCTAAAACCCATTCACATCATAGCATCAGAAAATGAGAATCTACTCGTGTCATTTTTGCTCATCGCCGGTATATCCGAGTAAGGGAATTATGTTTGTCAGAAATGACGCAAAAGAGTTCAGATTCTGCAGGTCGAAATGTCACAAAGCCTTCAAACAAAGAAGGAACCCAAGAAAGTTGAGATGGACAAAGGCTTTCAGAAAGGCCGCCGGAAAGGAATTGGTGGTCGACTCCACGTTGACGTTTGCAGCAAAGAGAAACGTTCCCGTCAGGTATAATAGAGAGTTGGTCGCCACGACGTTGAAGGCGATGTCTAGAATAGAGGAAATCAGATTGAAGAGAGAGAGAGCCTTCTACAAGAACAGAATGAGAGGCAACAAGGAGAGACAGCTTGCATCTGACAGAAAGTTGGTCGAGAGTAACCCAGAATTATTGAGAATGAGAGATGTTGAATTGAGAAAGAAGGCCGAGAAGGCAGCAGCCAAGGAGAGCGCCTTATCTGAAGACGAGGAAGAAGAGGATGAGGACATGATGGATGTCGAGTCAGGGGAGGAAGAGTCTGACGAAGAGCTCAAACAAAAGGTTGTCTTGAAGGCAAAGAGAAAGGTAAGAGCTTAGTGTACAATAGAAGAATCAGAGCAGGCTTCATAACTATATATCAATATCATAAACTTAATTCGGTTCAGGGGTTTTTGTAGCTTCAATTGTATTGCATCATCGACATTTTGTTTACTAATCATTGAAAGTGCACAGAGTCCGCCTCTTCCTAATTGGGCATATATGCTACTTTTGAGCGGGTCAGACCTCCGTCATGGATCTGGCAGTGGTCAGAGCTACATCACTTTAACCCAGCATATTACTTGATTCGAGAAATCAAGGGCCAGTAAGGCTTCTGGTGGTGGCATGAGGAAGACGCGATATCCATTTCTTGCACAACATCTTCCTTCTCAGAGACGGCGGGAAGAGATTGCATTCTGGAAGCTTCCATCATCATTCGAACTGTTGTCAGATGGACTAGGCTATGAATCTGATGGAACTGGGCCTTTTTAGTGCTCTCGTACATCTGTTCATATTCATCTCGGCTCCTTTTAGAGCGAGCTTGTGGCGTATTTGGTTGGGTGTTTTGGGGTATTGCAGCTGGATCGCGATTCTGAGAATGGAACATTTTCTGTAGTGATTGAAAAACTACCTCTAAACGATTGGCAATGAATATAAAAACGGGGAATTTTTAGGAAATGGGAAGCAATAACATAGAATATACGCGTTTCATGACAACGCGACGCGGTTCGTAAACCCTACAGGAGAGTAAGGGTGTGTGCGAGCTCAGTGACATTTTTCAAGCGAAAAAATAATTTGTGCGACTGGGGCCTGCGACACTTATTGATGTCTGATCTGATCTGGGCTTGGCTTTTTGAAGTAAGCTTCAAAAAACGTATGGCGACAAACCAGCGAGAGGCTCCCTGTCAGACAGTTATTGATTCTTGTTATGATCAGAAATAGCCCCAATACTCGCATACTCTCAAAAACAGAAAATGAGGCTACATTTTTTGTGAAGAAGTCCACACCATACGTCTCTGCGCTAAAGCGAATCGACAGGTTGCTTGAAAAATTTGATCGATTGCCCACGAACTTCAAAAAGCACCAGCGAGGAGAATTCAAAAAAGTAAAATTTTTGACAGTCAAGGCCATGGGTGCTGCTATGGAAAAGGTGGTGTCAATAGGCCTTCATTTCCAGGAAAACCTGGGCTATCAGGTGGATTTCAGCACAGGAACAGTTGAAGTTGTTGACGAGGTTAAACTGAGTATATCTTACGATACGCGAGATGAAACCGAAGACGAGATGCAGCTACGAGGCAGGAACGTGAGTTTCATTCAAGCCATAATCTGGCTCAAAAGAAAATAGCTACATTATTCGAACTTTTCTATAATGACGCCTACGAATACCGATTGCTTTCACCCTAGAGCATTGATTCAAAAGGGCACAACAATTTTTTGACCTTCAATACTCAAACCTTATTTTCGCTTGTATTATGCCCCGACTTCTTCAAACACGCTTCTTTAATGTGCAAAAGCTCCACAACATGCCGTTCCACCTTAGTGCTTTTCCTCGTTTTCCGTCCGGAACCCTCGAACACATTCTTGAGCTCAGTATTGGCGGTTGAATCATCTAGCTCGACGTTGAAGAGACGCTCTCCAATGCGTATAAGCTCCAAACATTTCTCGTAATCTCCAGTAAAGTACGCCTTCTCGCACGCGTGTAGGATATGGACACGGTCCAATTTTTTTGTAGAATCTAGAGTAGATAGTTTTTGCAGATCATAAAGCCAGTCGTCAGTATTTTTTTGGGGACCGGCTTCGTTGAACTGTCGTCTTTGTTCTAGGTATTCTTCCTCAGTTTGTGCCTTCCGTTGTTTCTGTTTTTTGTCTTTGACCTCGAGGGTTTCGAGGATTTTGGTGGCCTCACGGATCTCTTCACCTACCAGTTTCATACTCATTTCCGTAGTGCGTCTGTCTACGTTGTGCTCCTGTTTGAAGGAATCAACAGGTTTTTGAATTTGGCAAGCCGGAATCTCGTGATGAGCTTTGCGACAGAAAACGCGGGGCCGCTTCTGGATTGTCGGACTTCGACAAACAAGGCGTCGAGCAGATTGCAGAAAACGCCAGTAAACATGCGATCCTCTCATTTAGTTGCGTAATGACTTAGGACAAAATGTTTATAGAAGCCTCTATATTTCTCGCGAAGTGTGTACTAGTCAAATGCTTTAATTTCGTGAAAAGGGAATACAATCTGCAAAGCCTCGGCTCGTTTCTTTTCTTTAAGGCCGCGGATCTGAAGTTGTAATTGGAACCCATGCACAATTCATCAAGGACTTTTGAAAAATACCGTGAATGATATGCAGCAGCACAACGAGTATTTCCAATTAAATCTCCACATTTTCACGTATTTGTAACAGTTGAGCACGGTATCTCGGAATCGTCACGCACAAGGCTCGTGCTCGTAAATAGCTCGCCCATGCAGATTTTGCTAGAGCCGCAAAGCAGCTAAATCAACGTGGAATGAGTCAGAGCAATTTGCTAAGTTTACCAAGTTGAATCCCTCTATCCAAATTACACCATCAGATGACCACAGCAGCGCACAAAATCACAACTAAAAGCGAAGCTTTGGATTTCATAGACCAGTATGACCATTTCCTTTTCGACTGTGACGGCGTGATATGGCTCGATACTGAGGCTATTCCAGGAGTGGTCGAATTCATAGATTGGTTGC
>JAKTYO010000119.1:0-16437 GCA_030578735.1 Metschnikowia noctiluminum | reverse complement strand
AGTCCTGGCCCTATCGATAGCCTGCCTTACAGCAGTTGTCGCGACGAGCATCTCACTAAGAGCTTCTAAAATGGGGCCTCGCCCTGCAGACGAGGCAGCCCTCTCGCTCAGCCCCGGCTCGGCAGGGGCGTACGTGTGCCTGTGCTGAGTGCAGAGGGCCAACGTCTTCACATTGTTCTAAAAAAAAACCGCCCGCGCCTTCATACAAAGTCGCCTTTGCCGTGTGGTAATTCGACAAGTCTTGGGTGAAATATTTCTCGCACGTCTTTCCCAGTGCATGCTCAGACAGCAGCGGTTTTGTCTTTCTTTTTTTCTTTGAAAGCTCGGCTTCATCTTTCCCGCTAACATTTTTCTTGTTCCAATTGCAGTGCTCCACTTGCTCTTTTCTTGGTGCCCTTGCATTTCTCGTGTGTTTGGATCTTAGATCACCGACTTCACTCTACAGCATTTGGACTCCTAGCACTTTCGTTGGTTTTGTTGCACAATCCTGGAACCTGTCGCCACAATTACACACAAGCTCTTTCGCTCTTTCGCTGCTTCGCTCTTTCGCTCTTTCGCTCATCTGATATCTCACAATTTGATTTTTCGAGGCTTTGAAGTGCCAATTCTGTGAACCTTGCATCGTACCGTGTTTTGAACAAGTACACTTACATCTGAAGCCCACAGTGATTCCAGAACAACTCGTTCGTTATGGGCCTCATTGCCAGAATCAAACAGTACGACCATGACCGCCGAAGGTCCTTGCAGACGCCCTCTCCCTCGCACACAAAAGCGTCGGAGTCCGTGCTGCTGGCCGCCAGCGACTTTCTGCACATGTCGGTTCTGTCTGCATCTTCTCAAGACCTGGGCACCCGCCCTATAGACTCGCTCGCCAAGAACAAGGCGCTTCCCAAAGCCCACACGAAGGGTGTAACTAGCTACCGGAACAGCATGCCCACGATTCCTGCTTCCTCCAGCAAGTCTGAGGGCCGCAAAAAGGACCTCTCAAACGGCGCTCATTCTGGTCTCAGACGGCAGCAAGGTCAGCCAATCTCGCAGGGCCAGCCAATCTCGCAGGGCCAGCCAATCTCGCAGGGCCAGCCAATCTCCCAAAGTCAGCACAACCAGCAGAGCATTGTAAATCCGGGCCACGGGCTGGCGGCTAGTTTACCCCCTACTCCTGGTGCCAGCCACAGATTAGCGCAAGACTTCTTCCAAGGCCATTCCCGAACTCATTTTCAGACTCCAGATCAATTTCCAGTTCAGGAGCCATCCCACATCCAAACTAGGGCCCCTGAACCCTCGGCACAAGGGGTTCAGGCCGCTTGGCTCGCGCATAAGAAGTCTCCACTGACAAGCTCTGTTCCTAGCAACATACCGGGCCAAAACGTATACCCACAACAGCCTCCAGGGGCTTATTCAGGGGCTTGTTCAGAGGCTTGTTCAGGGGCTTATTCAGGGGCTTATTCAGGGTCTTGTTCGGGGGCTCATTCAGAGATATACCCCGAAGCATGTGAAGACGCGCATCCCAGTATGTCCGAAGAGTCTGTTTCCGAGAATTCACCTGACGAGGGCTCAGCAAGCACGCTGGATGGGGACTCGGAAGAGGCTGGGCCTGCCAGAGACCACCCGTACTACGAGCAATGGAAACAATATTACCGTGCCCTTGAAAAACAAAAACGAAGACAATCGCCAGTGCAAGTGCAAGCGCAACCACAAACAAAGTCACAATTGGGGCAACATTCACCTCAGGTGCAAACCCACTTTCAGTTTCTGCAGCAACAGCAGCAGCTGCTGCTGCTGCACAACGAGTCGCCATTCCCTTCGCTCACACCTTCGCCTTCTCCTTCCATCTCTTCGACTAAAAGCACCTCGGATTCCGTGCCTCGTGTTGCACGAAACAATGCTAGTGAACGGTTTTACAATATTGTGCAAACTGCGGAACCAAGCAACAGTCTTGTTATGAACTCAAGGCGCTCCACAATCAGACTGAATCGGTCTGCGTCGATGCCGCCAGCGGAGTCAAGCAAGCCCGTGTCTAGATCTCGTATAGTGTCGATGAATGCAGCCGTTTCCGAGGACGTGATTGGCTCTGGTGCAGAAAGTGACGATAATAGCAATGTCATGAAGGTCCCCAAGCAAAGACGGTCTTCTACAGTTCTGGCGGTTGGCGGCTTGCGACAAGTATCGGGCGTTTCCGAAAAAGGTGATCAAATTTCAGACTATGCCGCATTCATCATGAGTGACGAAAGTGATCCTGATGAGTTCGGCACGAAGTCTGGTAAGGACCCCAAACCCAAAACTGATACTAGAGAAGTATCGACATCGAGTGCAGGGCTCTCGAGAAACCCAACTATTTGGCGTGGCGTCAGCGCTTCAAACACAGAAAATGACCTCCAGAGCGTGTTGCACTATTACCAAGAACCTGGAATTTTGGAGACGGACGAGAATGGCGACTTGAACCGGAAGTCGTCATCGGCTTCTGCCAGCTCGTTCGGGTCCTTGCAAAGTGAAAAGCACTTCAACGTGGGGCCCAGCTTGCGCAGGGTGGCCACGCCTCTAAACAGTAGGGCAAGCGTCGCTGGCTCGAGACGCAAATCCCGTGGCTCGCTGGGACAAAAGTTTTCGCCGCCAATGCCAGGTCCACCGCCCCCGATCTCACCACTGGTGCAGCTGCAAAGCTTCCAAAATTTTGAGATGCAAAGAAAGTTGTCGAGTTTTAAACGTCAAAGCACAGGGAACCTTCCAATGAGCGATGTATATATGCAGCAGATCCAGCAGCAAATCGAGCAGCTCCAACAGCTCCAGCAAATGCAGCAAATGCAGCAAATGCAAAACATGCAAAACATGCAGCACTTCCAACACTCGCAGCACATAGGCTTTGGCAACTCTGGCCCAAAGTTCTCAGGTCCACGTTCGTCGGACAACTTCATCAATAAGAAAATCGAGGAATTCATTCATTTGCGAACTATCATAGCTACAGGAAACAAGTCCTTTGAGTACCGTCTCAAGTGGTTGCAAATGTTGATTTGTGCGACAAACAACCGGCTTTTCGCATACATCAATATCAAGGGCGAGGGCATTGCCCCAGAGCAGGTTGAGGAGAACAAGCAATTTTTCATTCGGTCTTGCGTTAACCATCTCCACAAGTTGTTGAGAGAGTTGGCGCGCAGCAGTTCAGAAAGCATGCAAAAACTATACGCAGAGGCGTGCTACCTTCAAGGTTGTTTTTTTCTGCATGCATTTCTAGAGAGATATGGACAGGACTTCTGCCATGAGTTCAATGCCGAGGAGGCAGAAAGGTTTTTTAATTTGTGCTTGGAGTACAACCCGGGGTATTTCCGGGCATACTACGAATTAGGTGAGCTCTACGAACTGCTGCAGGATGAAGCTCAGTTTGAATTGGCGTTGGAGAACTTCACCGAATCAGCCAAGATGGGCTACAATCGGGCGATCTACAAAGTGGCATTGATCCAATTGCTTGTGCCCAAGGAGCGCCTGACAAAATTCTTCTCGTATTTCAAGAAGTTGGCAGATGTTGACTTGAGCTCCAATGACGTCCAGCTCAATGGCGCCGACCGCGATGAGTTGGAGGAGATTGTGGGCCTCGCTCAGTTCCAGCTTGGCAAATTGTATGAAGGGATCTACCCAGGTGATTTGAACCCAGAAGACGAATTTGTACAGGCGTCTTTGGAAATCGCGCCTGTCACCTATTCCAAGAGTATTTCTTATTACAACAAATCGGCAAAGCTTTCGTGCGTCCATGCCCAGGTGAGACTTGCTAAAGTCTATGAGGACGCGGAATTAGGCCGCGCCTACAACCCCAAGAAGTCAATTCAGTGGTACATGACTGCGTCAACTTCGCCTCTCAAATACAGACGCCACCCGGAGGCCATGCTTGGATTGAGTCGTTGGTACATGAAAGGCTCTGAAGGTGCAAGCAAGCATATTCCATACCCGGACTCTACCATGGCTGTGGAATGGTGCGAACGCGCGTGTCGTGAATTTGCGTATCCTGAAGCCTTTTATCAGATGGCTTTGTTGGTGGAGGAAGGGTATGCAAGCGGAGACCCCAGCCAGTGGTACGAGCAAGCTTGGGCCGGGGGTCATTCATCTGCCGGCGAAAGGATCGCAGCATAAACTTACAAATTCAAAACGCTCACTACATTATTCATAGACCAGTAGGCGAGATACGTATGCCAAAAACTAATATCTGCATTCGTCAATTGAGACACAGTCGGTGTAGGGCCAGCAAAAAACGAAAAGTGCATGCATTCAAAAACCCTTAAGCTATCCATTATTCGAGCAGGAAAAATCGATTGTTCAAGAACTCCGTCGTACATTCGACTCAATATTTTTGAATGTTAAATTTTTGCAGATTCCAAAAGATGCCTTTTATGGGAACACATACAAATACGCGACTTAACAAGTTACACTTTTACTTTTTTGCCTACTTCGTTCGAACAGTCTGAAATTCTACAGATATATCACCTGTAACGAGTCGAGATTTTAAAAAAAAATTTGGCTCCTGACACCGCCTTTGAGTGTATTTCAAGCTTTTTTAAAGTGTACATCGAACTCGATCCCACAAAAATGTGAAGCACAAACTTCTTTGGGTCTTCTGTCTATCACCCTCTGAGTTTCCTGGTGCGGCTGCAAAATTGCGGCTGGGGAATAAACAAAGTCTCAGACTAAAAAAAAAAAACCGGCAGAGGGAAGAGAAAAAATTGTACCGTGGGGCCGCGCCCACTAAAATTTTCAACGAGACGACCTTTACCGCCCTCTGTCTATATCTCTCCGAAGACAAATCGAAATAGAAATGTCGAAAAACACGCAGTTTTTTTGTATGTTCTTCCAAATTCGGCCCGAGAAGGCCCAGAAATTATGAGTTATTACTTATCATCGATATTATGAAGAGCTGGTGCAGGTGAACAACGCGTCCTTAGCCTCTTATATAAATGGCAAATCTAAAGGGACCTCAGTTATTCCATTGCATCACTCAGAATAGGGAGTGAACTGGACAAGCGGCACTTAAGTCCCAAAAGTGACATATCACCCTTTACAGAAGATCTCTGAATATGAAAAGTGGGGGTACCTGATGCAGATCCTAGAACCTCTGGCCTATCTCAAGGGCAAACGAGTCTCCGAATGGATGATGATCACTCGATATGTCCACCCCGAATCTCCATAGCTTTTTTTTCCGAAACAAATGTACTAACACCACACAGGCCGGCAACCCAAGTCCATCGACTTGATCCAAGATTTCGAGGAAATCACCTCGTTCCCAAAGCCCCAGCTTGAGGTCCGTTGTGCCCAGTACAGTGCCAACGGCGAATACTTTGCCTACACCCAGCCAACACATGTCACTGTTGTTTCTACGATAGATGGAGCCAGCAATGATCAGGTGGCTGCACAAATCGATGTGAAGGAGACTTTCGACATGCATTTCTCGCCGAATGGAAGGTACTTGACTCTTTGGACAAAGCCTATCTTGCTCGACAGAGAAAGCGGCGTGTGGCTGGAGAATGTGCTCGTATACGACGTTGGGGCCCACGAAATCCTCACAAAGTGGTCGAATAAGCAACAGGGCGGGTGGCAACCACAGTTTACTCAGGATGGAAAGGTGATGGCCAAGAACTTCAACAACAAGGAGATCCATTTTTACGAGTTGTCGTCGAACTTGGATATAAAGAAGCCATCGTATAAATTTCGCTTGCAAGACCTGGGCGCCACATTCCAGGCCTTCAGATTGAGTCCTGGATTGAACGCCTCTGTTGCCGTTTTTGTTCCTGAGAAATCGGGCAAGCCTGCTGAAGTTCTGATTTACAACATCTCTAACTTCAACCAGCCCGTTTGCTCAAAGCTGTTTTTCAAAGCTGAAAAATGCCAGTTGCAGTGGAACGCGTTGGGAACGGCCTTACTTGCATTGGCCTCCACCGACCACGACTCCAGCAATAAGTCGTACTACGGAGAGACCAATTTGTACTTATTAGGCATTGCCGGCTCGTACGAGCGCATTGATTTGAAAAGAGAGGGCCCCATTCATGATATCACGTGGTCGCCCTCGGCAAGAGAGTTTGCAGTGTCTTATGGGTACATGCCCTCTGAAACTACATTTTTTGATGCCAGAGGTAATCTGATTCATTCGTTGCCAACAGC
Organism: Metschnikowia noctiluminum; assembly: GCA_030578735.1. NCBI lineage: Eukaryota > Fungi > Ascomycota > Pichiomycetes > Serinales > Metschnikowiaceae > Metschnikowia > Metschnikowia noctiluminum. The sequence goes on along the minus strand of JAKTYO010000119.1, from coordinate 10,299 downwards.
ACCAAGAAATACCATACTTTATTCGCCACACGGCCGTTTTGTCTTGGTGGCTGGGTTTGGTAACTTGCAAGGAACCGTCGACGTGTATGACCGCCAGAATAAGTTCTCCAAAGTATGCTCTTTCGAAGCGTCTAACACTTCTGTTTGCGAATGGTCGCCCTGCGGGAGGTATATCTTGACAGCCACCACATCTCCACGGTTGCGTGTTGACAACGGCTTGAAGGTCTGGTATGCCACGGGTAAATTGTTGTATTATAGAGAGTACCCGGAGTTGTTCTCGATCGCATGGAAACCGCAGGGTATCGATAAATTTCCGGCCCTTAAGCAGTTGGAACCCTGTCCCGCGGCACATGAGTCGGCCACAGCTTACCTAGCCAAGAAGACGGCAGCCAATGGTAGCGGCACAGTGAAGAAAGCAGGAGCTTACAGGCCTCCACACGCCAGAAACAGCGGCGCGTCTACGGCCCTGACGTCATTGTACCAAAAAGAGTTGCAAAGCAGTTTGGCCCAAAAAGCCGTCGGCGCGTTTGTGCCCGGGAGAAGAGTGGTCCCCGGAGCTCAGCCCGTAGAGCCTAAGGAGAGCAAAACCGCTGCGAAGAACAGAAAGAAGAGGGACACTAAAAAGCCCGAGACAGAAGTTACGCCTACGCCTGGCGAGCCACCTGTTGCGCCACAATCAGCAGAGGCTGGCTCTGTGGTGGGAGGTGTAGTTTCTTTGGAGGAGAAGAAGATCCGCTCGTTGTTGAAGAAACTCAGGGCAATCGAGGCCTTGAGAATGAGACAAGCAGGCGGTGAACAGTTAGAGGAGACGCAAATCAACAAGATCAATAAGGAGGACGAAATCAGACAAGACTTGAGCAATTTGGGCTGGTCTGAGTAGACTTAATTTTGTTAATTACGTTGAATTACACAGATCAACTATTCTTTACGGGGCAAAAGCACGAAATTTGTAGGACAGCTAGGATTTCATACCGCTTGTGACGACGGTTTCAGCTCGAGGCTCGTCAAGTGCTATCTCGTCTGGAACTCGTTGTAAAAAAAAAAAAAAAAAAGAAAAAAAAACATGTTACAGTGGATTGGAAGTTTCTTCAGATCGACATCTCTATTCCCCGAATACTCTGTGTCTACATGAAATTCCTACTCCGAAATTGGAATGCCTAAATTATCTGGCAGTTAATTTTAGGGCGGATGGGTGCATTCAAATACCTGCCCGCAACGTCATGGATTTCTTTTATTCCAAGCCCACGTGTGGGCTCCTTCAAATTTCCCTGCACTATCAAAAATCTTTTTTTACTTTTCTGAAACTCCGACGGAAGCAGATCGATAAATACCATCTATAAAAATGCGCAGTCTGAGTTTTGCCAGGCGCCCGCTCAGATGTAGTCTAGACGCGGCGTTCGAAGTATAGCAACGACGCGGTATGCTCGGTCTGAGCCAGTCCCCCTGATTCTTGCAGCAATTCTTCTTTCTTTTTTCCCTTTTTTTTTTTCGTTTCTTTCTTTTTTTTGCTTTTCGCGCCTTCTTTTTTTTTTCTCTTGCGCCCGGATCCAGGAGCGCGTCCTGCCGTTTGAGCCGGGGTCGTGCGCGCCTCGCGAACTGTGCGCTGCGGGCGTTAAGAGCGCACCCCGTTGATCTGATTTACCTCTTCTTCTCTTTCCCACGTCGCTGTCAGTTATCGAAAGGTATGTAAATTCACATCGAGATGAGAAGTATTTCCATTCAAAATCAAGCTCGGATTTTCCAACCGCTTTATTCCCAAGATTGATCGATCGCATTTTCCCAAGGAGAACACCCCGCCTCGCCCACGTCCAAAAATAGTTTTTATGTCCCGATCCCATTGTGAGTTAGGCACCGTCTCGAACCACATTAATGTACGAGCATAGAGTGTGTGGAAACTGCAGCCTCTAATGAAACCCATTGTTGCTATATTTCTGACTGCTCGATATTTGCAACATTTTCTTTCTAATTCACTTTTCATGTTTGACACTCGAATTCGTCATGGTATCAAATCAAGCTTTACCTCACGCCAACACCTGCCAAGGGTGTCTATGAAACGCGCGTTCAAAGACACAATTTTTCTACCGTTTCCAAGCACCATTGTCCCTTCATGATCTGCGCCTCTCGTGACTAGACCGCGTTTAAAGCGGCACTCGAAAAGTCTGTCTTTCATTGTTAGACGCAAATCTCAGAAATCGAGCGCCCGGCATTTTTTCTCAGCGCGCGCTGCGGTCGCGGCTCCTTCTACTAGCGTTCGAGGGTCACGTGAGTGCGTGTATTTCTTTTTTTACCTACTCTGCCCACATTTGAGCGCGCCTCGTGCAGGACGTCTGGGCGCAGCATGGAACCTCTGACGAAAAGAGTGATCGAGCGAACCATCAATTGGGCTGAATAACCTCTGTATCGACATGACTTGTTCGTTGGACGCTGAGGTCTTGACAAATCTGAAGAAAATCGAATGCGGGATTTTACTTTATCTGGGTCGTTATTGGCCCGAAAACGTATTCGCAATGTGCCAGAACCCTTCAATTCACTTGCCCTGCGCACAGGCTATTCGGGCGGCGGTACATGTGCTCCTGTATCAAGTCTTCCGAGAGGCCCCCGATGATTTCTATATTTGGCAAAATTCGTTGGTTCCTGAGATCTTACAGAACAGAGGAAAGACCATTACAGGACAACAGAAATTGGCTTTCTTTTCTCGAGAATAGTTCAGATTCGACTTTTTCAATTCCGACTTGCTTGTTTCCACTATATTTGCAAAAATTAAGAGATCCAGAACTCCCGCATCAATTGGCAGTCTTAGCTCACTTTGTTCTGCCGCTGGGAACGTTTACTTCTTTTACGCAGCGAGCCAAATATTTGCTTTTTCCATTCCTCGCACACATCCAATCTTTCTGAAAACCCCAACACATCAAAACCACTCCAGCTTGATTTTGTCTCTCTGACAAACCGTCGATACTAACTGTTTTCGCAGATGTCTTACGATAACAATCATAACTACTACGACCCGAACCAACAGCATCCAGCTGAAGGCGAGGGTTATTACCAGCAAGGCCCCTACAATGACGTGGGGCAGCCTGTTCAGTACCAAGAGGGCGGTGAATTCTACGAACAGAATCAGCAATACCAGCAGCAGCCTTACGAGATGGAAGGCTACCAGAATTATGGCCAAGGCAATACCGGGTACGCTGCCGATCCCGAGGCATTCTCCGATTTCAGCTACGGCGGTCAAAACCCAGGAACGCCTGGCTATGATCAATATGGTACGCAATACACGCCTTCACAGATGAGTTACGGTGGAGCTAGATCCTCTGGTGCCTCCACGCCTATTTATGGTGCAAACCCCAATTATGATCCCGCACAATTTCAGTTGTCCTCGAATTTGCCGTACCCTGCGTGGTCGGCTGACCCACAAGCTCCCATCAAGATTGAGCACATCGAAGATGTCTTCATTGACTTGACAAACAAGTTTGGATTTCAAAGAGACTCTATGAGAAACATGTTCGACTACTTCATGACTTTGTTGGATTCAAGATCCTCCAGAATGTCTCCAGCGCAGGCTTTGTTGTCTTTGCATGCTGATTACATTGGTGGGGACAACGCCAACTACAAGAAATGGTTTTTCGCTTCGCAGCAGGATTTGGACGATTCCATAGGTTTTGCCAACATGAACTTGGGTAAGATCGGTAAAAAGGCCAGAAAAGCCTCCAAGAAGTCGAAGAAGGCAAGAGCCGCTGCCGAAGAGCATGGCCAAGACTTGGATGCTTTGGCGTCTGAGTTGGAAGGCGACTATTCGTTGGACGCGGCTGAGATCAAATGGAAGGCAAAGATGAATGTCTTGACACCGGAAGAAAGAGTCAGGGACGTCGCGCTTTACTTGTTGTTATGGGGTGAGGCCAATCAAGTTCGTTTCACGTCCGAGTGTCTTTGTTACATCTACAAAATGGCAAAAGACTACTTGTTGTCGCCTCAATGTCAACAGAGACAGGAGCCTGTACCTGAGGGTGACTACTTGAATCGTGTCATTACGCCAATCTACAGATTCTTGAGATCTCAAGTCTATGAGATTTACGAAGGCAGATTTGTGAAGCGTGAGAAGGATCACAACAATGTCATCGGATACGATGATGTCAACCAGTTGTTTTGGTACCCTGAAGGAATCTCCAGAATCATTTTCTCTGATGGAACGAGATTGGTCGACCTTCCGCAAGAAGAAAGATTTCAAAGAATAGGTGAGGTTGAGTGGCAAAATGTCTTTTTCAAGACTTATAAAGAAATCAGAACCTGGTTGCATTTCATCACCAACTTCAACAGAATCTGGGTCATCCATATCTGTATTTACTGGATGTACACGGCTTACAATGCTCCGACTTTGTACACCCAACATTATGTTCAGACTCTTAACAACAAGCCGACTGCGTCTTCTCAGTGGGCTGCACCAGCCATTGGTGGTGTGATTGCCTGTGTTATTCAAATTTTTGCTACACTTTTCGAGTGGATGTTTGTTCCTAGAGAGTGGGCTGGTGCTCAAAGGCTCACTCGTCGTTTGATGTTTTTGATTTTGATTTTCATCGTCAACCTTGCCCCAATTGTGTTCACTTTTTACTGGGCTGGTTTGAGTGCGATCTCGAAAACAGCACACGTGTTGTCCATTGTTGGTTTCTTCATTGCAATTGCTACCTTGCTCTTTTTTGCCGTCATGCCGTTGGGTGGTTTGTTCACCCCTTACCTCAACAAAAGCTCGCGTAAGTACCTTGCTCAGCAATTCTTCACCGCGAATTTCTACAAGTTGAAGGGATTGGACATGTGGATGTCTTACCTTCTTTGGTGTACAATTTTCGCCGCCAAGTTGACCGAGTCTTATTTCTTTTTGACCTTGTCCTTGAGAGATCCTATCAGAAACTTGTCAACCATGACAATGAGATGTAATGGTGACTACTGGTTTGGTGATAAGTTGTGTAAGCAGCAGGCTAAGATCGTATTGGGTTTGATGATTCTTGTCGACATGTTGTTGTTCTTCTTGGATACTTACATGTGGTACATTGTGTGTAACTGTGTGTTCTCGATTGGTCGTTCCTTTTACTTGGGCATATCGATCTTGACCCCATGGAGAAACATTTTCACCAGGTTGCCAAAAAGGATCTACTCTAAAATTTTGGCTACGACCGAAATGGAGATTAAGTACAAGCCTAAGGTTTTGATTTCACAGGTTTGGAACGCTATCGTCATTTCCATGTACAGAGAGCACTTGTTGGCCATCGACCATGTTCAAAAATTGTTGTACCATCAGGTTCCATCGGAAATCGAAGGGAAGAGAACCTTGAGAGCTCCAACCTTCTTCGTTTCTCAGGATGACAACAACTTCGAGACGGAGTTTTTCCCCAGAAATTCGGAGGCTGAGAGACGTATTTCTTTCTTCGCCCAATCATTGGCAACGCCTATCTTGGAGCCTTTGCCTGTCGACAACATGCCAACGTTTACCGTGTTCACCCCTCATTATGCTGAGAAGATCTTGTTGTCCTTAAAAGAAATCATCAGAGAGGACGATCAATTCTCTAGAGTTACGTTGTTGGAATACTTGAAGCAATTGCATCCTGTCGAATGGGACTGTTTTGTTAAAGACACCAAGATTTTGGCTGAGGAGACTGCTGCGTATGAGAACGGTGATGAAGAGGAACGTGAGAACGAGGATGGTTTGAAGTCAAAGATCAACGACTTGCCATTCTACTGTATCGGTTTCAAATCTGCTGCTCCAGAGTACACTTTGAGAACAAGAATTTGGGCATCTTTGAGATCGCAAACATTGTATCGTACCGTGTCTGGTTTCATGAATTATGCGAGAGCTATTAAATTGTTGTATCGTGTGGAGAACCCTGAATTGGTTCAATACTTTGGGGGTGACCCTGAAGGCTTGGAGATGGCCTTGGAGAAAATGGCCAGAAGAAAATTCAAGTTTATCGTGTCCATGCAAAGATTAGCTAAATTCAAGGAGGATGAAATGGAGAACGCCGAGTTTTTGTTGAGAGCATACCCTGATTTACAGATCGCCTTTTTGGATGAGGAACCTCCTTTGAATGAAGATGAAGAGCCCCGTGTCTTCTCCGCTTTGATTGATGGTCATTGCGAAGTTTTAGAGAATGGAACGCGTCGCCCTAAATTTAGAGTTCAATTGTCCGGTAATCCAATCTTGGGTGATGGTAAGTCGGATAACCAAAATCATGCTATTATTTTCCACAGAGGTGAATACATTCAGTTGATTGATGCGAATCAAGATAACTATCTCGAGGAATGTTTGAAGATTAGATCTGTGTTGGCCGAGTTCGAGGAATTAAACGTGGAACACGTTAATCCTTATGCTCCAAACTTGAAGAAAAATGATGATGAACAGCCAGCTCCCGTTGCTATTTTAGGTGCCAGAGAGTATATTTTCTCTGAAAATTCTGGTGTTTTGGGTGATGTTGCTGCTGGAAAAGAACAAACTTTCGGAACCTTGTTTGCTAGAACCTTGGCTCAAGTCGGAGGCAAGTTGCATTATGGACATCCTGATTTCTTAAATGCTACTTTCATGTTGACGAGAGGAGGTGTTTCCAAGGCTCAAAAAGGATTGCATTTGAACGAAGATATCTACGCTGGTATGAACGCCATGTTGAGAGGAGGAAGAATCAAGCACTGTGAATACTACCAATGTGGTAAGGGAAGAGACATGGGTTTTGGCTCTATTTGTAACTTTACCACCAAGATTGGTGCTGGTATGGGTGAGCAAATGTTGTCAAGAGAATACTACTACTTGTCTACTCAATTACCTTTGGATAGATTCTTGTCTTTCTACTACGGTCACCCTGGTTTCCACATTAACAACTTGTTTATTCAATTGTCTTTGCAAACGTTTATGTTGGTCTTGGCTAACTTAAACTCCTTGGCACATGAATCTATCTTGTGTGACTATGACAAGAACGTGCCTGTGACTGATCTTTTGAAACCATTCGGATGTTACAACTTGGCCCCTGCTGTTGACTGGATCAGACGTTACACGTTGTCCATTTTCATTGTCTTTTTTATTTCGTTCATTCCTTTGGCTGTGCAAGAGTTAATTGAGAGGGGTCTCTGGAAAGCCACTCAAAGATTCTGCAGACATTTCGTTTCTTTGTCTCCATTGTTCGAGGTGTTTGTTGCTCAGATCTACTCCACGTCCTTGGTTACCGACTTAACTGTGGGAGGTGCTAGATATATCTCCACTGGAAGAGGTTTTGCTACTTCTCGTATTCCTTTCTCCATCTTGTTCTCCAGATTTGCAGACTCATCGATTTACATGGGTGCCAGATCCATGTTGATCATCTTGTTCGGCTCTGTCGCTCACTGGCAAGCTCCTTTGTTATGGTTCTGGGCATCATTGTCTGCTTTGATGTTCTCTCCATTTGTTTTTAACCCTCATCAGTTCGCTTGGGAAGATTTCTTCCTTGACTACCGTGACTTTATTAGATGGCTTTCGCGTGGTAACACCAAGTGGCACAGAAACTCATGGATCGGATATGTCAAACTTTCAAGATCGAGAGTTACCGGTTTCAAGAGAAAGTTGACTGGTGACATTTCGGAGAAAGCTGCAGGTGATGCCTCTAGGGCTCATAGAGCTAACATCTTGTTTGCTGACTTCATCCCTTGTGTGTTTTACACTGCTGCTTTGTTCGTTGCTTACACTTTCATTAATGCGCAGACTGGTGTTACAGAGTGGTCTGTCTCAGGAAGGGATTCCACTGACCCTATCCAGGTCAATTCCACTGTAAGAATTGTCATCTGTGCCTTGGCTCCCGTTGCAATTGACATGGGTTGTTTGGCCGTTTGTCTCGCATTGGCATGTTGTGCTGGTCCTTTGTTGGGCTTGTGCTGCAAAAAGACAGGTGCAGTTATCGCTGGTGTTGCTCATGGTGTTGCCGTCATTGTTCACTTGGTTTTCTTCATTGTTATCTGGGTGTTGGAGAGTTTCAACTTCGCCAGAATGTTATTGGGTGTCATCACTATGATTTACATTCAGAGAACCTTGTTCAAGTTAATGACTTTGTTGTTCTTGACCAGAGAATTCAAACATGATAAGTCGAACACTGCTTTCTGGACTGGTAAATGGTACGGAAGCGGCATGGGCTACATGGCCTTTACTCAGCCTGCTAGAGAGTTCTGCGCCAAGATTATCGAGATGTCTGAGTTTGCAGGTGATTTCATCTTGGCACACTTGATTTTGTTTATTCAATTGCCTGTGTTGTTTGTGCCATTGATTGACAGATGGCACTCCACCATGTTGTTCTGGTTGAAGCCTTCGAGGCTCATCAGACCTCCAATTTTCTCCTTGAAGCAAGCCAAGTTGAGGAAGAGAATGGTGAGAAAGTACTGCACTTTGTACTTCGTCGTGTTGGTCCTTTTCGTGATCATCATTGCCGCCCCTGCCATTGCCGCTAAGCATGTTCCTGCCAAGCTCGGTACTTCGTTGAGTGGTGCCTTCCAAGGTCTTTTCCAACCCAGAGGAACTCAAATCAATGACACGGGCAAAGTGTCATCATGGTGGAGCTCTGACGGAGCTCAAATCACCTTCTGGTCTTTTACGCCATCTGAAGGTAGGACCTACACCACCAAAGACTTCTGAGTCAATCCCTAGAATATATCATTTAGTTTCATACTTATAGTTGTACATTTACTACCGTTTATTATGATACATTGTAAGACTCGGGCGAGAGACTTTCGTGACTGGCTTTTCTTTAAAGCATGCGAAGCACCAGTAGCTGCTGCCAAAAGAAAAATTGAACACGCGACGAACTTGTTGTGAAAAATTATATCCTGAGGCCATGCGCCCTATTCTTTCTCTGAGACTTTTTGGAGAATCAGCTCACATTCAGTACTTGTGCCACACCCCGACCACTGAGCAAGGAGATCGCCAGGGAAATAGTGCATGTGATCAGTGGCTTTCTCACTTGATGGAATATTTTCTTGGTAAAACGAGTTTATCGTGCGAGCGGAGACGATCGACGTTCTGCTCAATACGAACGGGTGCCATTGCAACATATGAGTGATGGCCGAGTCTGGTCCGTAGGGGAAGTTACTGTAATCCAAGTATAGCTTTGCGCGCCAAGTATCGATAGCCGCGCGGCCTATTTCGGAATTACGCACAATGAAAGAATTCGTTTCGATCTTGTTCTCTGACTGCGTGAAAAGAAGGTCCGTGTTTGCCGGCTGGATGTTTTTGTATGTCTTGATCAAACCATGTGGTGGGATAACGGGCTGCTCCTTAAGATTGGCGCCGCGCAATGCGTCTGGGCTTAACAAGTAGCCGAGGAGCTCCACCTTCATATTTGTCACAAGGCCGTCCTGGTCCAAATACCAGAACCACTCTGCTTCTGGGAAAGCAAACATGGCCGCGCGCAAGCAAAGGAGCCTGATCCATTTCGAGCGCTCCTTGTCTCCAAGGTACTCCATCGAGTTTAATTCCGGGATGAATTCCTGATACCATCTGACATATACTCCGTAGCTGTGCTCGTGAGCATAGTTGACTCTGTTCTGAACGATTTTGGCAAGTGATTGAGTCGAGTACTTCTCATAATCAACCGCGGTCACAATCACGACTTTCGGGGAAATCTTGCTCAGTTTGGGCTTGAACACGATCTTGGCCTGGTTCTTGAAGTGGTTTTTAGCCCGGGCCTCGTCTGAAACGGCGTTTTCATTGTCCTCCTTGATTCTTTGCTGAATTGGGTCTGCATCATCAAGAAAATTCAATGACTCGATACGGGACGCCTGGCTCGCGGTGCTGGGAACCATGTGTATGAGGTCATTAATATCGATCCGGCGCAAGATATCGGCGTCTTCTATCGGCGGGTAAATGTACGGCGAGGCTGAAGATACCGTTTGTTTAGTTCCCGGCGGATGGCTTGGCGGATACTGTGGAGAATGTTTTGACAATCTAGGGATCAACAGAAGCGGATTGAAAAACCAAAAGAGAAAAATCGCCCCGACCAACAACCAAAGGCGATTGTCACGGACCGACTTCATTTGGTGGAAGCCGCCAGGCATGGGCAAGTACCCTTTGGAGCCCGAGCCGCCGTTGGCGCTCTTGGGCCGGAATCGCATCCCGCTCAACATCGTCTTAGTAGTCTCGGCGAGGTTTTGGAATATTTGTTATGTTGAAAAACAAATCGCAACGTGTTGTTGGCGTGGGTTTAAATGGAATCTTATGTTCTCTTCCATGTTTTTCGGTGGGACTGGTAGGTGTCGCGCGTAACTTTGTGATGTGTGCACTGTGCAGATCTCGGGGCAGGGGCCGAC
>JAKTYO010000118.1:0-16808 GCA_030578735.1 Metschnikowia noctiluminum | reverse complement strand
TCTTTTGGAAGAAGTTGGACCGAGCTTGAGGTATCGATTTCTCTGTGGAAAGCCTTCTTTTACTCATGACAATGAAGCCGCCCACAACCGGCAACATTTGGTCATACAAATTGTAGAGAGGGTCTATGAATTATGGTCTATGAATTATGGTCTAAGATACCGGCACTACCTAAGCAAATCTTTTTTCAACCGAATGCACTAGTTTCATTGATTGCTCCATGAACAGCAACATTAGAATGGAATGTGGCCCGATTCTAAATAATTGTGCCCAAAAGCCTTTGTAAAGCGCAGATGGACCTTCCGTCTTCATTGTCTTGACAAAGCAATCGATCGGGCCTTTATACAAGTTGCCCTTCTGATTGTATACCCTAGTAAGTACCACATCCCAAGGATTCATCACAATTGCAACACCAAGGCCGGTCATTGCCGAGGACGCAAGATGCAAGCCAACAGAGCCATCAGCGATCAAGTCGTGCTTCAATAAGTAGTTCTTTGTGAAGTTGTAAACGGGTAATTGGGCCGCCGATCCAGCACCAGTCCTCAAAAGTGCAGCGTCTGTGCCCCGAAACCAACCCTTCACCCCCTCAGTCTTGAAGATTGTTGTCAACCCATCCAAAAGGCCTTTGTAGTAAGTCTGTTGACCAACGGTAGCCGAAGCACCGCTTTTATTGAAAGATTGCATTCTCGTTTTTATTAGAAAGAACGGGTTTGAAACCACCGCACCTGCTAATCCAGAAACAAGGCCCGACATGACATTCACAAAGAGGTTTTGCGGGATACGTGATGCGTCTTCTGAAAACAGATCCGGAAGCAAGAACTTGGTTATATAGTATCTGGTTGGCTCGTAAAGTCCAAGTCTGCATCCGTTGAGCGCTATTTGATACACATAGCCACAAAGCAACCCCTGTTGTAAGCCTCGCATGCCTTCGGTTCTATATATGACAGCTGAAGCTTGGAACGGGTTCTTGTATAACCTCGGAGCATCGGCCTTTTTCGAGAGCTCGCCCTGAAGCTGCATTCTGGTCTTGATAAGCTCAATAGGATTAGTGAAGGTGACAGCTCCACATGCAGCGATGCTGCCGGCAACAAATCCGCCTAGGAGTGAGACCTCCTGTGCCAGACTCTTCTTCTGCTGGGGTTTATTGGTCATTTCGATCGCCCAGAGTAATAGTTCGATGTGAATTATTCTTTTAGTCTGAGCGAAAAAGTCGGCGCTGCTCGGGCGCCTGTGCGACATCCCGAGAACACCAAACGCGCGGCTCAATTCGGTGAATATGAGAGAGACGCACGAATCTAATTGCTCGCTCGACGCTACCGTCAAAGATGATGCTGAATTACAAAATTCTTTATAGCGCGGGAGATGTTGCTGAAGATGAATCTATAATTTGTTTCTTGCCAGGCCAACATCGCACTGCTGCCATCAGACGCGGTCTTTGACTTTGAAAAAGTCGTTTTGACGCAAATCAGTAACGGTGAGTCACGGAGGGTAATCGACGTGCAACAAGATTTTGAAATCAAATTTGAAAAAAAATGACACCAATTTCCGTGTCTATCAATGAAGCATTGCCCGTGTTCTCTTTGCGTTATCGATATTCTTTTCTCGCAAGCTCCATGAGTGCCAAAATACCATAACAGTCATAGTTGGATTGAGCAATGGTGGCTGCTGTTCTCAAGATGTTGTAGATCTTCAGTGCCCATTTTGCTCAGCGGGATTCGTCGCCAATGTGAACGGTAAAGTACTGCGGTAATTCAATAAGAGCTCCCGCAAACTATCTTCTTATCGCGAGAAGTCTGGCATACAATGAAACCCAAATCTTCTGCACTATTTGAGCTTTAAAAATCTAGACACATTTCGTGAGGACAAACACAACGAATGCTAGTGTATAAATGCTGCATCAAGTTTCTTCTATAACTTCATGTTGCATGTACTGCTTATGTAAGAGATTTGAAAGCAGTGTGAAACTTTAAGTGCCTTGTGCGGTGATATGAATCCAGCTTCGTGCCCTGAAGCCGTGGAGCCGTATAAAGCGCGCTGAACGCGTGTGGACAGGCCGCGCCGCGTGGAAAGGAAGTCAATTGATTCGTTGCAAAAAAAAAAAACTGAAGGCGAACAATGAAAATGTTATAGGCGAAGTCTCATGAACAGCAGCACACCTGAAATCTTGAATTGCCTATTTATAACATCACCAGACTTGATATAATTGAAAGTAGGGTATCTATGGTGATATATGTCGAAGGAAGGCCTCGTGAATCCATGCTTATCCTCTCGTTACGATGCAGTTTTTCTTGGCGCACATTACCTGCAGGGACCGCGTGTTTCTTAAAATAACTCCCGTTCCTATGATCTGTGTTGACTAAGTGAAGAAATCTATAATTAAGTCCACGTCTTGTTATGCGGCTTTCCTTAAAAAAGGGGTGCATGCTCAATTTGTGTGGAAAAGCTCAGTGTTTTTTCTCGGTATAAGTCACAGCTTGATTGGCTAGGTCTACTTAAACGATCATACACAATTGAACAAATCTTGCAGTTCTCCATCTGCCTGCTGTGCACCTCATTTATAAAGCCCCAAAACTGACTCAACGAGCTAAACAGAAAGTTAAGTCGGAGAGCGTATCGATCAACCGGCGCACAACTCTTTCATCAACCCAATCTACAAAACTCACTGAGCCTAGCTATAAGCTGTTTGTTTAGAGGGCTATTTTGGACTCATCGACTTAGATGGTTTATTCTTGTGGGGCTGTTTCTATATCAATTGCCGAAGTCACTGTTTTGCAAACAAAATAAACACTTGGGTTGATTCCGTCGCGTAGAAAAGCTCGAGCCTTTGAGATTCATAAATCTGTCATTGAAGCGCGCACTCTTTTTTTTTTCGCCTGGCTAGATTCCTCAAGTCTTCCCCACTTTCCTTGTCGGTATCGAATCGAGCACTGCGCTTCGAGCTTCTTCCTTTGACCTCAGAATTCCCACATCTTAGTTCTCGGATAATCTGGCGTGATTCACCAATAAAGCTCACTTTTGCTAATTTAATTCAAAAAAATTCGAACACGAATTTCGTTAATCCAACATTTTCTCTGCTTCGTCTTGCATACTCGGCACTTTCTAGACGTTGATCATCAAACTATACGAATACTCGAAGAGAATGGTTCACAACGGAAGATCGGTAAACAAGGTGTTCAACCAGGACTTTCTCATCGATCGAAGATTTAAGATCACAAAGGAACTAGGTCACGGTGCTTACGGAATTGTATGCTCAGCACAATACGATGATGGGTCCGGTTCAGATGGCGGGAACGTCGTGGCCATCAAGAAAATTACCAATATTTTTTCCAAGAAAATACTTTGTAAGAGAGCTTTGAGGGAGATTAAACTTTTGCAATTTTTTCGAGGTCACAAAAACATCACCTGTCTATACGATCTAGATATCGTCATTGACCCCGTGACAGGACACTTTAATGACATCTACCTTTACGAAGAGCTAATGGAATGCGATATGCACCAGATCATTCGCCTGGGACAGCCTCTTACTGATCTGCATTACCAGCTGTTTGTTTACCAAATACTTTGTGGCTTGAAATACATACATAGTGCCGATGTTCTCCACAGAGATTTGAAGCCAGGTAACTTGCTAGTGAACGTGGAGTGCGATTTGAAAATATGTGATTTCGGCCTAGCTCGCGGCTTCTCGGAGGATGTAGAGCAAAATTCCGGCTTCATGACAGAGTACGTTGCCACGAGATGGTACAGGGCTCCAGAGATTATGCTCAGCTTTTCCAACTATACTAAGGCCATCGATATTTGGTCTGTTGGATGTATATTGGGGGAGCTTCTTGGAGGCAAGCCACTCTTTCGTGGAAAAGATTATGTTGATCAGTTGAATCAGATTTTGATGATTTTAGGAACCCCGAAAGAGGCAGCGTTGACAAAAATAGGCTCTCCACGTGCGCAAAATTATGTTCGCTCTTTGCCCATAATGAGAAAGATACATTACAGCGAGATACTTCCAAACGCAAACCCGCTAGCGCTCGACTTGTTGGAAAAAATGCTCGCATTTGACCCGCACGAAAGAATCACCGTCGAAGAGGCTCTCAATCATCCATATTTGGCGGTGTGGCATGATCCTCAAGATGAACCTGAGAGTAAAGTGAAGTTTGATTTCAAGACGTTCGAAACGGTGGACGATATGGACTCCATGAAGCAGTTGATTGTTGAGGAAGTGAAAAATTTTCGAGATTTTGTGAGAAAGCCTGTTCAAGAGCAAAAGCAAATACAGCTTCAGATTCAACAACAGCGACAACAGCAGGCGGTGGATGAGGTGCAGCAAAGAAAGGCTTTAGCGTACGAAAGGCGGCAGCATTATAATCAACAGCGTGTCCAAGAACTGCGGGGAAATCAGCTCCACAGACAGCGCGATCACCAAAATTTCGAAGTCGAAAAAAACATTGCCGTCAACGATTTTGAATCTGATTTTGTTGGTATTATAAATACTCCAACATCCGGGATGCATAGTGCTGGTCTTCTCACTGATCCTACGCAATTACGTAGGGAGGATTCGATTCTGGATTATGATGCTATGCCCAAGCCTGAAGAGTTCGCCGAGTTTTCGCTGAGATCACGCAAGCAAGACCCCGAGTTATTGCAGCTCGAGGAAGAGCTCGGGTTTGGTATGGACGGAGGAGGGTTTCACAATTGATTATTCTGAAGCTTGTTGCGAGATAGAGTAGAAGGAATAACGAAATAGAAAAACTACGCTTCGTAAATACGAGAGCTTTTTAATTGAGCTAGCGTTCACAAACGAATGCTCTATGTGCTAATTCTGTATCTGAAAATGTCACCACTCTTTCCGTAGATCCAGAATTCATTTTGGTCACAGTGGAACCCAGAAAGATGGCCATTCTTTATGAAACAGGACATATCAACGGTTAACAATGGCACTTGTATCGATGGCAAGTCTTTGTCATTGACAATGCCATGTACAACGCATGGATATTTCAGTTTGAGATCTTTTTTTTGCCCAGCATAGTGTCTTTTTAGTCGCATATCGTATAGGGATTTGTAAAGTGAAAATACAATCTGAAGATGATCGTCAATATTCTCGAAGCTCGCCACAGCATGAGAGGTTGAGCTCAACAAATTGTTTATACCTAGCTTGCTAAACGAAGCTTGAAGTGGCAAGTCTTCGGGATGGTTGTAGGATTTATTTCTGATATGCTGTCTTCCTGATTCTGGGGTGGCACTGGTCTTTCGCCAGGAAGACAACGAGGACAATTGGGGAGCGAGAGGAGAGTCTGCAGTGTGTGAAGGTCTTTTTGCGCTCGTTGTGAAATGATTCTTCTTAGTTCTTGGAAGCGCCTTGTTATTGAATTCCCAGAAATTGATTTTTCCGTCGCCTCCACATGATATCAAGTTGTACGTGCCTGTTCTAGCTGAATTTGGCGGGCCAAAATATTGGTCATCGGAGACAAATTTAACTTTTTGTACTATATTACAATGCCCCTTAAGCCTGCTTACAATGGCAATGTCTTTGATTGTTGGGGCGTAGTAACTTTCCATGGACTCGATTCTGGGTATATCAAACGAGGTCGAAATAGATCCTAGCCCAAGAAAGGACGGCAGCAGATGAAGATTTGAGTTGGAGCTATTAAGTGTACCGCTTCTCGACCTTTCTCCTTTGCTGACGGAAGCACCTGTTTTTTTGTGTAAAAGCGCGTTCACATTGTAATAGGTCATCTTAAAAATTTCCACCAAGTCACCCTTACCGCATAAAACGAAAAATTTGTTGTCTGGAGAGAAGTCTATGCTTCGAATTCCATCCTGGAAATAGTTTGAAACCATATCAGTCATGATTGGCAGATGGTAAAAATTGTTCGGATTCCCATAATTCTTCCCGTAGGTAGCGGTAAGATCCACAAAGCGAGCAAGGCCGTCCTCGGAAGCAAATGCAAAAATCATCGGATTATGTTCTTGGTTCAACAGAGATTCATAAGGCAAGGTAGTGGCAATCGATGTTATAGGTTTATCACTGAGCTTGAAATGGCCCACAAGGTAAGGTGGAGATCGTTGATTATCCGTTGTGGTATCTCTCTTACTCCATCCGCTCAAGTCAAACAATTTGAAGTATGTCACAAAACGATCGCTGCCAACAACTTCTTTGACATAAGTAGTACCTTTATTCGGGCCAGCACTGGGATCTAGAATGATTACCTCCCCAGTCGCGTACCCTGCTATCACTAAAAGACCAAAAGTGGGATGACGTGAGATACAAAGAGATGTGACTGCTTTTGATCTCGGAGTGACTGCAAATCCCTTGGAATCGTTGTTTCCAAGGTTGTTGAAATGGCGAAAGGTGAGTGAGAGCAAATTGATTATGAGAATGTCACCATTGTTCAATCCTAGGAATATGAGCATATCATTGGATGTGGTGATCAAAGATGTTACCATCAACTTGCAATTCAATTGAATTCGCAAGACTGGCTGCTCAATAGCTTTTTCGTATGGAACAGTCAGGGATTGGATCAGATTGAAACTGACATTTGAAGATTGAGTCGAGGGACCAATTGACGTTTGTACTTGCGGAAACAACTGGCTCGTGGATTGATTCACAGATGTGCACGCATAGTTGCTATCACCATCAAGAGCAAAGACATTTACCACATTTGTATGTGAGCTTACCAAGAGTTTGCTTGTTTCCGGAGACGTGATTAGCGATGTATAAACCTGTTTGTCGAAGTCAATGAGAGAAGATATTGCTGGTACATCGTGCAACAGCTTTTTGGTCGAGTTTTTCAAGGAGACTGGCCCATGTCCATCAGACTCTGAACCAGACAACAACGATAGCCAGTAATTGGGATGAGAAATGTCCACTCCGCCAATGCGAAGGAGCTTATTGATACTACTGGTCACCTTATTGAAAGGATTGTGAGAGTCGTGTCCTTGTTGTCCCAAAGTTCTTGTTCTGTTTTGTAACACAATAATGGAAGATATGCAACCCGGGTTCAAATGCACGAGATGATACGGGTCGTGTAAGAGGGGATTAAAATTAGCACCAACATGTTTACCGCCGTCCTGCTTTTGGTCCCCGTTATCTGAAACCAAGCGTGCAAAAAGATCGGCGTAGTGTAGGGGCATGGGTACGTAAGTGGTAGACTCGATGTTCTTGTGGACGTCTTGTTGAAAGGGAGGACGCGAAACGTTCAAATACGTTCGATCAAGGCGTGCCTTAGCCGTAGATGAGACACTCAGTCTAGTAAGTGGCCAATTGAGGTTCTCAATAGCTTCAAATTTGCTTCGGCGCAGGTGTGTAGCAAGTACAAAATGTATGTTGTCATCCAAGGCGGGAAGGCTCGGGCATACCGAACCGAGAAACACTGCCAACAGCGTGGCGCTATCCATGGAGGGCGGGATCTCTGTCATATACCTTTGAGTTTCTATTTTCTTATTAGATATGCCTTGCTGACAGCGGAATTGGTTGGTGTCTGACCTTAGGTGTCTTCCAGACAAATTGAACGTATAGCAAATGCGACTGATTAGTCGTGGTCAAGCGAATGTGAAATTCAATAGATCAGCCTAATAGATGAGATTCTTGTTGTGAAGAATAGCAGCGTAAAGCCTCAGTAGAGATCGGAAATCTGCGGTTGACTCAATGACACCTACAGCCAAGTATCAGAGCGGTAGACCCTTCTTATGGAACCAACAAGATCTCCTTTTGACTTTATGCAGCACGCGGGGCCTGGCTTGGTGGAGACGAGAACTCGCGGGATTGAGAGCCGGCTTTTCAAGATCGGATCTACCGTTGAGCTCTTGAAATATGACTCGGCTTGTGTGAGACTGAAACATGTGAATATACTATCGGGGTAGTTTAAGACGTGCGAAAAAGCAACCAAAATATTACTGAACAGCATCTTGTGTTTTTAAATTTTTTTTTTGTTTTGGATTTTTTTGCTGTATTGCATCCTGGGAGCTCAGGAGCCTGAAACCATAGCGCACTATCTTGGTCACGTGCCTGTATTAATTTTCGCACACTTGCAAATTCACACTCCTCAGGATGACTACTTTTCCCGTTTAGCTGTTTTATATTAGCACTCAGACTAACCAATCCATGAGTTCAAAACATGCTTCAAATCCAGAGAAATGTTACCAGATGATAGTCACAGGATTGTTTTCAAAACCCCATTAAGCCGCACCTGATTTCATTTGGTGTATGTTTCTAGCTCGAGAGTTCACCTAGTTTTGGTCGACAAGCGATGAGCATCCATAAAGCTCCATAATTACTCGGTGCTATTCAAGCTGTACAATCATATCAGGTCATCCCAACAAACTTCAAAGCATCAAATAATGAACTCGCTCGTTGGTCAGTGTCTTAAGATCAATCCTAGTCCCTCATTTGCAAGTGGTGCGAGATTCCAACAATACTGCCGATGGATGCTGGAACCTCAGAGACTCTGTTCAATCTATTAAAACTTGACATCTCCGAAACAAGTCGTCGGCTAGATGTCAAGGCTGCCCATGATTGCTGACTACTCTCGAACTCAAGTTATGCATATAAGCACGGGACGTCTCCTCCCCCGCGCTTTCGTAAGACGCGACATTTGTCGGCGGCAAGGATCCTCACCTCCAGAAAAATTTTACCGCACACTCCTCCGGAAACCCCCTAAATCGAACTTATAGGTAGCGCTAGTCCGCCCCCCCCACACAGAGACAACACCCATTTTTTCCGGATTTATTGTCGCATAAGGTGCCAACCACAAAGCAGAATTCGAATTCAGGGACCATTCATCTCAAGCTAGAGGAAATTTGGTTCAGCTCACCTTTTGTTGTTTCCAACGCCGACATACCCGCAGAGCACGACATTTTTTTGCTTTGTCGTCAGCGCGCACACATCAAAACACACCGAGGTAGCACTCCAGGTGCATCATTGTATCTAGAATTGATATTGACACATACTCGTGAGGGCTGCTCACTCTAGGCAGAAAATAGCTTTCACATCAATTGGTGCTGTGGCACTCAAGACATGGCAGTGCTTCCCTCGAATGCCGCAGGTGCTGGAAAGGCTACGGCCGGTGCGAGGTTTCGACAGCGGAAGATATCCGTGAAAATATCATTGCCCATATACAATGGTAATGAGATATCCGTCACAGACCAAGATCTAGAACCTTCTCAACTTCATCACCTCAATACTTCTGCACAACAGTCGCGAGACTTGCATGCCGTCGAGACAGGTGTTGATAAGAATGAGGAAGATGAAGTTCACTTGCAGCAAGTGATAAGTGCGGCGCAACGTGTCTTGCTTGGCGCAAGTAAGGAGACCGGCAAGGAGAAGGAACCTTCAAGTGTATATATACCGACTCCAGATGCGTCTAAGACTTGGCCTGATGCAAAAAAGTATTACTCGGATGAAGTCTTTACTGAGCCTGAGTCTTACATCAAATTCAGCGCGACGGTGGAAGACACGCTTGGTGTTGAGTACAATATGGATGAAGTGGATGAAAATTTCTTCACAGAAGTGCTCACTAAGAAGACCCTCGACGCGAGCAAACATAAAAATGGGTCCTCGAAAGCGATATCGCAGCCAGATTCTTGCAGTAACCGAAACTGCACAATGCTCGAGTTTGAAGCCATCTGTGACAAGTTTGAAAAGAAAATTGAAGAACGTCAACCCTTTTTATCAATGGACCCCTCCAATATACTTTCGTTTGCAGAGCTTTCGACTTTGATCATCGAGGAAATAAATTCCAGCGCGACATCTGATTTCTCAATTGCCCGAACTGGGTTGGATCAAAAGTACATATCGACCTCAACTCTCAAGGAAAAGCTTTCTAAAGAACTTGGTTTCGAACCTTTTGTGACTGCTTTTGATAAGAATCAGCATTCAACCAGTGGGATACGCTCCATCCCGAAATTATTGAAACTTTTCGGCGAGCAGATCTACAATCACTGGAGGGAGAGAAAAATTGCCCGCAAAGGAAAGCAAATCACACCAAGTCTCAAATTTGAGGATCCAAACGCAAATGAGAAAGACAATGATAATGACCCATACGTTTGCTTTCGTAGACGTGAATTCCGCCAGGCCAGAAAAACCAGAAGAGCAGACAACTTGGGTGCAGAAAGGATAAGAATGTTGCAGAAATCTTTGAAGCAAGCTAGAGAGATCATCTTCAATGTTTGCAAGAGGGAAGTTCTCAAGCTTGAGAATTGGGAGGCTGACCACGAGATTTTTAAGCTTCGGACAGACGCGAAGGGAGTCAAGCGGTCTCTTGGTATCAAAGGTGACGATCATCTATTTTATTCTCACAAAAGGAAGAAGATCGCAAAGGTTGAACCAGAGGAAGAGGAAGAGATTGAAGCACCAAAATCAAAGAAAGAAAAGAAAAAACAACAGGATGTGGCGGCTTCACTTGGACATTCGAAAGATCTAAACAGTGCAAATGGCCAAACTCAGCCAGAGGCTTCTTCCACGCAGCCATACGTTAAACTCCCACCCTCGAAGATTCCAGACATGGACTTGGTCACCGTGTCTTTCGTAATAAATGAGAAGACTGAAGCGATCAAAAGAGCCGTTTTAGAGAAATTGAAAAAGCGAAACGAGGCGGACAAAGGCTATGTCAATATCACCTACGATCCGTATCAGCCTTTTTTCAACATCTCCACCAACAAGGAAAATGAGCTTTCAGAACTCAACCACATGCCTTATTCTTCAATCGCGGCAAGCTATTATCATCAGTTCAATACCACGAACATTATAGACGATCAGATCGCAAAAATGTTGAAGGATGATGCCAAGGTACCTCCAGGAATGAAATCATTCAGTGGCGCCACAGGTGAGTTGACACTTTCGAGAAAGTTTCCACATCTACATTGCCTACTTTCAAAGCATTTGAGCTCGAAAGTCGATGACTCATCAAACTATATAGCCCAACTTCTTTCGAACGTCGAGAGAAACGACTTCAGCACTTACACCGACGGATTCAAACACTCGATTGAGTCCGAAATCGATGATAGGATGGAAGCCTCTGAACCAATTTTTAGATTACGAAAGCGAATTGGCAGAGCCAACCGCGAGTACATCGACAGGCGTGGGCTCGAGACGAGGCCCAATGACGATCTAAGCGAATGGTTGAATGTCCCAGAAACTGACAAGGCGAGGGACTTGGTAAATCTTCGAGATGATGAAAATATCAATTCGAGGGATACATATTTCAACAGAGAGGACGCCATCTCACGCCTAGACTCTCGATGGAGGTTTGACAACGATTATCCAGAGTATGATAAAGGTGTTCGTGATCCATTTAGCTTAAATCCCTCAAAGCTCAATTCCATCAGTGATGATACGCAATCGATTCGTTTTGGCTCAATGCTACTTTCTAAGTCTTATGATTTGTTGAGAGAAAGTGCTCATCAACGACAGGTAATGATACAACAAGCAAAAATGCGAGCTTTGCAACAGCAGCAAATACAAAGATCTATACCATCGGGACTTCAACTGTCAGGCCCTAGTACATTGCAGCCTTCAGGAATTAATGGATCATCATATTCTGCATTGGGCTCAAGATCTGTGCATGGAGTCGCCGGGGCCGGATTCTCGACCGGCAGTCCCTACCGAAAAATTTCGTCACAAGGCTCATACAATTCAAACACAAACAAAACAGCAGGTAACGCAAGCCGTACACAACTGCCTTATTCTGCGCAACAACTCCTGGCAATGCAGCTGTACAAGCAGCTGCAAAGTCAACAGCTACAGAGTCCATGTAATACTGCTCTACGGAAAGCCACGACTGCCGTTGCGCCTAAAACAAATAGTTCCTCCGCACCCCCGAAAAGTGTAGGAGATGCAAAGAAACTGCACCCCAATCACCTCTAGATGAGGATGACTTATGTACCATAGCAAATATAAACAGTAGAACAACAATTTGTAGCGCGCGCAATATTGCATAATCAGCCACACCTATTTAAATATAGTATGACGGCGCAACTCGGGTTCAAAACAAAAGTTTCCTCTTTTCTTTTTTCACTTCCCAGTATGTCTAAAGTGATAGTTTTTGGCGCTCATGGTAAGGTGGGACGAAACCTTATCAAGCTACTTTCGTATTCAAAGAAGTATACAGCCACTGCTGTGGTGAGAACTCAGAAGCAGGCCGAGACTTTGAAATCTCTTAACGAAGCCACATCTTCTTTATCAACGACTGAACTAGATCTTGGGGATAGCTCAGTTGCAGATTTAGCTAGTGCAATACGCGGCCACAATGCTGTGGTGTTGTCAGTAGGCTCCGCCGGAAAAGATCTTCTCAAAGTAGACTTGGATGGAGTTGTGAAAGCATTCGAAGCCGCAGTTGAGGCAAAGGTCACTAGGTTGATTTTGGTGAGTGCCGTCTACGCAAAGGATCGAGACTTTGTCGCAGCTTCGAGCCTCCGGAATTACTACATTGCCAAGCACTACGCTGATCGTATTTTGAAGACGGAGTTCAAGGATTTATTAGATTTTACTATCTTGAAGCCTTCGTCATTGACCGAAGGTAAGGCGACAGGAAAGGTGAAGATTTTATCTGGGGAAAAGGAAGTAGGTCTGGTAGATAGACAGGATGTTGCCTCTGTCGTACTCGAAGTGTTGGACAAAAAGAGTACTTTTGGTCGGGAGTTCGACTTCACCTCCGGTGATTTAAATATTGATAATGCTGAGACCTGGTTGTGAAGACGTGACCACTGATGAATCAGCGCTCTGCGTTTGACATATGGTCGTTGTCTATTCGCTTCCGCGATGTTGCGCTCATGAAGTTGTCACGTACATTTATCTAAATTAAGAGTCTATAATTTAAAACAATCCCTCAATTTCACCTTTGTCATTCACCTCCACATTCATGTACCCCGCATGAGTAGGCAAGCCAGGGATCGTCATAATCTCGGCAGCCAAAGCGTACAAGTATCCAGCACCAGCACTACATCTCACTTCCCTGATTGGCACGGTAAACCCGGTTGGGACACCCTTCAAGCTGGGATCATGAGACAAGGAATATTGCGTCTTTGCAATACAGATAGGTAACTTGTCATATCCTTGACGAGTGTAAGTTTCAATTTGTTTTCTGGCCAATGGCGACAACTCAATGTTTGCAGCACCGTACATCCTAGAGGCGATAGCTGTCAATTTGTCTTCAACAGAGTCCTCGACGTTATATAAGAAAGTCTGCTCAGAGGCGTCTGCCTGAAGAACTGCCTTCGAAACGGCCTCAGCTAATTGCAAAGAACCGGATCCTCCTTGAGCCCAGTGGTTAGATGGGACAGCAAAGTCCGCACCTGCTTTGAGAGCCTCTTCCTGAATGACACGAAGTTCGCTCTTGGTGTCAGTCTCGAACTCATTGATCGCAACGACCACAGGCACATTATATTGCTTAATATTGGCAATTTGTTTCGCCATGTTGGCACAGCCAGTCCTCAAGTATTCCAAGTTTTCGGTGGTGTATTCAGCAGGCAATTCTTGACCAGGCTTAACGTCAGGAGCTCCTCCATGCAATTTCAATGCACGCGAGGTGGCAACAAGCACGACAGTGTCTGGCGAGATTCCAGAGGCGCGACATTTGATGTTGAAAAACCGCTCTCCACCCATTGTAAAGTCAAACCCAGCTTCTGTGATCACAAAACCCTTCTTTCCGTTGTTCGTCGCATTGGATGGAGAGGTCAATTTCAAGGCCAACCGATCGGCAATGACAGACGAAGCACCGATAGAAATGTTGGCGAAAGGACCCGCATGTACAAAAACTGGAGTTCCCTCGAGTGTTTGCATCATGTTTGGCTTGATCGCATCTTTCAAAAGAGCAGTGATGGCACCGGCACATCCGACATCTTCGGCAGTAATGGCCACACCAGTCTCCTTCTGTGTACCAACAACAAGTCGACCAACTCTTTCCCTCAAGTCCTTGAGAGACGTGGACAAAGCTAAGATAGCCATAATTTCAGAAGCAACAGTGATATCAAAGCCGGAAATCCGGGGAGGATACTTCGACGCCTCGTTTTTTCCTTGACCAAGCGTAATCTCGCGAACAAAACGATCATTGCAATCAACAACACGTTTGATGGTGATGGATTCAGGGTCAATGTTGAGCATCGCAAACTTTTCAATCTCATCTTTGGTCAATTCATCGGGGTTCGTCTTTTGGATGCCCAATTTCTCCAAGCGGGCCAACATTTGGCGGGTAAACTTCCGGACACCTTTCTTGGCTGGCACCAATCTCTTGTAAAATCCACTAACGGTTTTGCTTGTGTGCTCATGAAACATACGAGTGTCGACCGCCGCACATAACAAATTTTGTGCAGCAGAAATGGCATGGATATCACCAGTAAGGTGCATGTTAAATTCGTCCATTGGAATAACTTGAGCATATCCACCACCTGCAGCACCGCCTTTGACACCAAAAGTTGGACCCATCGACGGTTGACGGACGTTCGCGATGGAGTTGAAGCCCAAATGCGCACCAAGGGCCTGAGTTAAACCGATAGTGGTGGTGGATTTTCCTTCTCCCAATGGGGTTGGTGTGATTCCAGCCACCAAGACGTAATGACCACGATCGTTCACTGTGCCCTCCAGATCCTCATCCAAGCGATTAATGACAAGATGTGGGTCCACCTTCGCCTTGAAATGGCCGTAAGGCTCGAGCTCTCGCTCAAGAACACCGAGTTCTTGTGCTACTTTGGTGATTTTCTTGGGCTTTTGGGCACGAGAGATATCGATATCCAGCGGAACGGGCGTCAATGGCTTGAGTGGCAAGGGTTTGAATTTGTGATCGTGTGCTTTCTTGTATGAGTGAATAGCGGCGTCGTAAACATTGGAGCAGAGCATAGCAACAGTCATAGGTCCCACTCCACCCGGAACAGGTGTTATGAAAGAGGCCTTACCGACAACATCGTCGAAGTCCACGTCGCCGACAAGTTTCTTTCCGTTTTTGGCGCTTGCATCCTCTTTATAATTGATACCGACATCAATTACGATCGCACCGTCTTTCACCCAATCTCCTTTGACAAACTCCGGGATCCCAACAGCAGCAACAACAATGTCAGCATGGCGGAGAATGGAGGGCAAGTCAAGGGTGTGGCGGTGACAAATGGTCACAGTACAGTCCTCGTTTCTTAACATGGCCGCGACTGGCGTACCTACGATGTCGGAACGGCCAATAACCACTGCGTTTTTACCACGCAATTGAATACCAGTCGTTTTGATCAATTCCATTATACCATTTGGGGTACAAGGCTTGAACATGGGGTTTCCACCCCTTTTGGAAAGCTCACCGGCGTTGTACCGATCAAAGCCGTCAACATCTTTTTCCGTGGACACAGAGTTGGTGACTAAAGTTTCATCAATATGCTTGGGCAACGGGAGCTGTATCAAGATACCGTGAACTTTGGGGTCTTTGTTCAAGCGGTCAACCTCCTCAAGTAGGGCCTCCTCGCTCAAGTCGGCATCAAACTTCAACAAGTTCGATTTGATGTTGGCAGATTTGGCAGCTTTGAGTTTGGATCTCACATAAGCCGAGGAATCTGGTCTATCGCCGACTTGTATGATTGTGAGTTGCGGTTTGTAGCGGAGCTGCTCAAAGTCAACCTCGGAATTCGACAAAGGCAATTCTAATGCAGGAAATTGTACCTTATTGTATTCGACGACTTTTTGAGCAATTTGCTGCTTGATAGTCTTGGCTAATCTGGTTCCAGACACGATGGTGGCATCGAGGAGACGAGTATTCGTGTGAAATCTCTGGAGGGCGGCCTGACAAGCCCTTGCACCTCTCAACATACTTGATCCAGATGAAGAGTTTTTCGTGGAACCGTGAAAGTAGAAAAATTTATCTGCGGAAACAAATCGAAACGGAAAGACCTTCTTTACAGCTCTTAATATTAGCGACGCTTTCAAGAAGTATATTAGCTCTCAATAACTTCAGATGTATGCCGGACGTCGATGAGTTGCAAAGTCGCTCACAGAGGTGAAAATTTTTGTTCGCCAAAGAAAAACTTTTGACTGGCTAGAGATGACTCACAATTTTTCCGCGGGGCAATTGCCCTAGATTTGCGGGTGTCTCGTGTCCCTTATTCTGAACAAATATTTTTGGTGAAATCCCCCACTTGCAAAACAACAAATAATCTCATGGTCTTACAAAGCCAAATTGCCGCAAAATTAGCTGAAATACGCCATCGAACATCTCCCAGCTCCGACGGGGCCACATTGCATAAGTCTCTGTTGACTCTGCCTAAGTCAGTTAAAGCGCAGTCAAGAGCGCGCCCCTTAGCACGACCGTTTTTGACTGCGATCTACGCCGAGCGGCCGAAGACACAAGTCGATAGAGTTTTTGTTAGATTTAGAGCTCTCGAGGCCTTGACTTATGGAGAAACAATGTGTGAAAAGGTCTTTTGGAGCGATCATAATTCGTAAGGATTATACTAGTCATTGACTGAAACAAGCTCAATCCATTTCAGTCGGCTCTTCAGCATGGCGTAGCTTTATTATACTTTTTGATCTTGAATTTCCATTCTTGCCCCCAGGATATTTGCTTATCTCGAAAGTTTCCAACGCCTTATTTTTTAGATCAGGCGATGGGACCTATAGAGCAAGCACAATTGTTTGCAAGCGAGAATGTGGCGCGTGATCAAATTTTAGAAATACTATAAGGTTTTTACGTCTCACGAGCAGATGTGCATATGGAGTGACTATGATCTATAGCTCTCATACCAGCCCAAATCCACTTGAGAAGCTCCTCGGTGTATATGAGTCTTCGTGACTACGCACTTCCGTTTATTTCCTTTCCGAGCAGTGGAGATCCTGTCCGTCCAGTGATGGATC
>JAKTYO010000117.1:0-16994 GCA_030578735.1 Metschnikowia noctiluminum | reverse complement strand
AATAATAGTTCATGAGATCTCCTTTGATTCAAAAACGAAGTATTGAGATAGTGCTTCTTGTTGAGTGCTGGTCGACAGCCCATGCCATGGAGATGAAGCTCTCGCTCTAGAGACTGGATCGAGTAATTCCCGTGATAAGCAAGCCGCGTAGACTGTGATGAAGACATACCAAGTAAGTGTATAGTGATACCCCATTTTAGAGATGCGAGTTCAGGAGAAAAGAGCAAAGTTTCTCACAGTCAAAAGAAAAGAGCACCCTTGTTTACTCAATATTACCCAGAGATTTATATCACTCTTGTTTTAGCTCATTCGGGGGGCTTGCGTCGAATTAGCTGATTTCATAATATGCGCGCTGTGTGTGCGTGGAAACGGGGTGTATGGCTGCGCGAAACCACCTTATCCCGTGCATATAAGGCCCTCGGGGCTACTGATGCATGAAAGTGGATTCGACTTTTGATGCTGATGCCTTGCTCTTCAAGTAGCCATGGATATCTGCCAAGATTTTTTCTACAAAATGCAATATTTTGAAAATCGGGTTTGACCAATCTGAGTGGCTCACATGTGTGAACGTCAAAAAGATATCTTATACTTCACCAAATATCGAAGTGTTTTAGTACTCGCTCTCTTTATTTTTTTCTCTTTGTTTCATCTCCACGGACGTTTCTTGCAAGAACGACGCCTTAAATTTTGCATACAGCCGTTGGCTTCCAACGATCCCGGGCGTGTTGTTCCACAACTGCACATTATCGCTAGGGGCGACGTTGTGACTGAAGAAGTAATTAAAGAAAAAAAAAAAAAAACAAAGCGATTGCGGAATTAGAAAAGCAAAGGAAAAGCTATCAAGACAATCGGTTATCACGGTGGCAAATACTCCACGAACTCCCCGTCCATGTCTCTTTTTTTTTCTTTTTTCTAATTTTTTTCTCTAGTTGCAACGCGCAAGATCTATCCATTTGTAAAAGTATGTGACAACATAGAAAGCCCCATGGTGTCTAACCCTATGATTTCTGCAAGGCTACACATATAAAAGTATCTCGATCACATGGAAAGCCAAATATCAGCCTGCAATCACACAGACGCTCAGGAATCATTGGCCCCATTTCTTGGCCTCCATCCCCTCTGGCGGGCTTGTTTCGAACGTCTTTTCCTTTGCCTCTGCCCAGTTTGTCGTAAGAACAGTGCCGTTTGATTCAACGTACGACTTCATCATCGCGCGCCTCGTGTCTTCGTCCACGTCCTTATAGAGCTTTGCAAAGAAGTCGCCATTCTCCTCTTCCTCGTCTTTCATACTGAAACTAGACCAATCTATTTTCTTCTTGGAGGATGTGGGATACGAGAGACCACCACCTGGTGAAGACCCACTGGCGCTTGCCACAGGTACGTTGACGAGACCGTCACTTTCCAATGCCGTCCATTTACCCTCGTATTTCTTCCGTAAACTGATCTCTATCTTTTTCGAACCTACCACATAGGAGCTTCTTTCGGGGTCAATTTCGCCGCATAGGCTTTCTAATGTATAGCTATATTCAGAAGCTTCCGAGGTGGGAAAGCTCACTAAAAGAGACCTTGTGTGGAACTCAATGTGCACAGAATCTTTGGCCACGTCCTTCGCAAATATAGTCACTGTCACGTAGTCTTTACTTTGATACCACTCATCTCTGATTTTGGCCTTCAAAGGCGCTTGCTTGTTGAGCGTCTCGATAGACGAAGAAACAGTTGTCTGCGCATCTTGACTCACAGAATGGTTTTCACTTGATTGGTTCTCGAGCTCCTGGGTTTTTGAACTCACATTTCCAGAGACCGAAGCATGTTTTTTAGCATCGCGCTCGGCCTTCGCTATCCAGATGTCCAATGCTGCTTCTGGGCATTTGAGCTCCTTTGCTTTCCTGAGATTTATGAGCGATGTTTCCATGTCCTTTTCGGCATAATTGACAAGGCCTAGGCGGAAATGACACGTCGCTTTATCACTCATCTTGCCTCTTTTTTCAGCTATGGTGAAGGCTCTGCTGATGTCAGCTTTAGCTGAGTCGTAGTCGCTGAGCTTAGTATAGACTTGTGCTCTTTTGATAAAGGCCATGAATGCCTCTGGGCTTTCTTTAAGAGCATCAGAGTACCTGGAGATGGCAGTGAGAAAATCTTTTTTCTCGGCAGCCTGGTCTCCTTGTTTAATTGTGAGCTCAATAGCCATTTCTAATATTTACGAGTGATGTGTGTATTTTGTTGGATAATTCCGACTTGTGAGAATGCAGACTTGTCGAGCATCGATGAAATGTGGAGATCGAAAGAGATCCGCGTAGATTTTTCGCGAGCCTTCCATGCAAGCTCATGAAGTCTCGGTGCAATGAGGCAAGAATTTAATACTGAATTGAAAATAAATATTTATGATTGAATAGAAATATTTGAAGGGGATTATTCAGTTGAAAAAAATTCCTCATTTGAAAATTCATGTGATTGTAGCCTGTAGGGCGTTTTTAAAGGAGCGCCTTTCACCGAGCTCTTTGCTAATCAAAACTGTTGTGTGGAAACATACCGTAGGTCGCTTCTTCGATTCAAGTGCCTCAGACTAAATGAAAAGTTTTCCTTGTTTTGAACGTGACACAATCACGAGACAAAAAAGAACCATGATTAGCAAAAGATATTTTTAGCTAGAAGCTTGTGTTCAACACAAAAGAATAAGTTCTGATCAGTCAATCCTTGAAATCAATGGTTCTTTGGCCAATAAAGTGTCCAGTAATTATGATCCTGAAAATTTGCAGAGACGGCATGTTCACCAAAAAGCATAAAGCAATTGTTTCACTTTACTGCCGGGTTTCTCGCCCTTCCTATCGATATTGGGGAGCATGAGCCAAATTGCCAAGACAAGAGTGTATCCCGCAATGCAAATAGGTAAAACGACAAAGGTTCCTGAACTTTGCGAAATCAAACCCACAAAGAAAGGCACAAAAGCTCCTCCACTTGATCCAAAAGCAGTCATGATAGTCAAGCTAATGACCTGTATTTTTCTAGGAAGCATTGCCGACACGCCAGTAATCATCAAAGGGTATATGGGACCAATTAACGTTCCGGCAATGGAGACGAAAGCACTCAGTAATATATCGCTGGGAACCACCCAGGTTAAAATAAGCATGAGGATTGTGCTTATGATGAGGAGGTTGACCGATCTCCTGACACCCAAATACTTGTGCAAAGGACGGGTCATAAACAATCTTCCGAGAGTCAAGCCACCCCAGAATCCACTCAGAACATATCCGAAAGAGGTATTTGTGAGCCGATAATCAATCAAGTAGGTCACAATCCAGCCACCCAAAGCAACTTCACAGCCTTGATAGAAAAGTGTAAACAATGAAATGTTCCATGTTATTATGTTTTTCAAGGCCAAAGTAAGAATCGTGGGAGCGCTGGAATCTCCTTTTTGAGCGTTCTCGGTCGTGGATGTGACATGAGGACCAAATTCTTCAAGGTCCACTCCAGCCTCGGTTTCTGCGGGCAATTGTGACCCAGAAGCGGCTCCGCTTGCGTCATGGCTAAGTAGCATGTCTGTTTCATCATCAATATCCCAATATTTTAGGTCTTCATCGGCTCCTTTGAACGCGATTGTCAAAGTAACCAAAATGATGATCATCAAACCCAACAAAATCAAGTACACAAAGTTCCAACGCACATTGTGCTCGATCATTGTCGTCGCTAAAAGAGGAGAGATTGTGGCGCCAATTCCGTAAGAGCCATGGAAGAAAGAAAGGTACTTTGAGTTTTTCTCCATTTTGCTTAAAAACACATTCAACTGAGAGAGGACCACTGCCAATCCCACACCTCCAAAGAAGAATCCAACCACAACAAGTGGAAAAGGACCGCCGCTGGCCACAATTGCATGCATGGCTATTGAGCAAAGACACCCAAAGGGGATTGATTTCTCGCGTCCTAACCACGGCTGAATTTTATGGGACATTAAAGCCACTGTTATAAAACCGACAGCGTTTGCCATCCAAATAAGGGACACCACTGAGTATGAAATCGAATAATGTGCTTCAATAGTGGGCAACAACGCACCTGGTGCAGCATCTGAAAACCCGCCTGCAATCGCCCAACAGCACGAGCCCATGATACGCCATTTATTTTTTGGTGGGAAAGACGAGGTCAAAAGCCTCTTCTCGCTTTTTTGCTGCGAGACTCGGGGCAGTAAGATCTGGGGAGTGCCATCAATGCTTGGTCCCACATTTAATGTCAGATTTCTTGTTAAATTTGTGAAGTAGTCATTTGACTGCCTAGTGATTGCGATTGGTCTGCTTGCCACTCTCACTTTTTCCGCTGGAGTTTCTGGGTGTCTCAAACCTTCAACGAATTGGACATTCGAGGCCACATACGTCGCTGAATTCGAAGATGACATTTATTACGCTAGTGGAGTCCAACTGCAGAAATGTAACAGGTGAAGCCGACTGAGAGTGTTCCTCACAAACTTTTCAAAGGCTTCAAAAGCTGCTTGCTTGGAACAGACGTTACAGAAAAGTATTTTTTTGGAAACTACGAAATTCACATTGTTTTATAAGGGAGGAATTTCATGAGGGTCGGAATTTTTTGAATTTGAGATATGTGTGGGGAAAATTGCTCGCGTGCCGGAAACTCGCCCAGCCAGTTGATAACCTTTCTGCTCTACTCTACCGGAAAAGGAAGTGTCTCCGTCGAATTGCGGGAAAAAGGCAAATAAATTTTGCGAGCCAATTGCGAAACACAGCCACGTGGGCGGCTTCGTTTTGTAAAGGAACCTTAAGATTTCCGGCTTTTTGCTATGAGATTCGAAATGAGCTTTAAAATCTCTAAATAATATCCGGCCGTTTTTGTCTTATATTGAGAGCTGGCAAATGGATCACAGACTGCTCACCTTCCTGTAAGGGCCCCGTCCAACAGAAAGTAGACAGATTATGCTACCTTAGGCATTTTATTGATGTCTATTTTTGGTATTACTCAAAGCGGCTCCCTGGTGAACATTAGCTGCTCTCGTATCTGAATTACCAGTTCGTAATTCGACATGACAATCTATGGTGCTGCTGAAAGCCGGGCTTTCGAATCGACTTTTTAAAAATAACGACAGCAAAAAGTGATGCATGTGATTTTCTAAGTAGGGGTAGCCCGGGCTTACTTGGCTGAGCTTAAGATCAAAGCAGCGTCTATCTTGAAGATACATATAGAGTATTAAAATCCTTCGTGAGACATACACGAGGAAGTCATGCCACCCTTGATAACGGGAAAAATCCACTTGTGAATTGATCGAGACAGGGTCACCGCCTCGGTCCTTCAAAAGATCAGGCTCAAAAGTGTCGAGTAAGAGTCATAAGAAAATAATAAAAGACCTTGTATCTGCTCTTTCTCTATAAGTCCAGTGTATAGATGGCTTCATCATTCTTAGCCAAAAGTATGTGTTTCAGGTCTATATTAAAAAAAAGCATTACAAATAAAAAAATATCTTTCATTGAACAAAGGAACATAGTTAAACCTTTATTGATGTGCTCTGGTAACTTGGGAATGGAAACGGTGAATCACAACATTTAAGATATTTTTTTTTATTTCTAATGTAGTGAAACTAAGAGTTCTGGTTACAATTTGACGACTTCGTTTTCTCGTCAGGACTCCTACTCGTAGATTCTCTTTTATATTCAATCTACATAGCCTAAAATACACGATTGGAGAGTCTTAACACCCCAAAATCCCTCACTCTTCCCCAGCAGCCTTAACAAGGTCCAAAAACTTCAGTTTAGTGAGCTCGTTCAAAAGCTCCTCTTTTTTGGCCTGGCCGACCTTTTCCTGGCTGACATCGTGGGTTGTGCGCACTTGTGTTGAGAGAACAGCATTAAACAATTTAACCACACCCTTCTGGGCGACCTTTTTGAGCCTTTTTTCCTTTTCAATAATTTCTCTTACATTCTCAGAATCGGTCGCGGAAGGTAAAAGGTTGGTGATTCTGTGTTTGTCCTGCAATTCTTTCTTCTCTGACAGCATCAATCTCTTGGCCTTGGCCTCCAACTTGTCCGACTCCAACTTTTTGATCGTGCCTTTATTACGAACTAATATTGGGTCTTTTCTATCATGAGCCTTGAGTTTCGAGCCAAGGATGGCATTGAAAGCATCGGCGAATGTACCTCTCCCGTCATCTGTGTTCTTTTTCTTTTTCTTCAAGGGGAAGGATTCGTCTTCGCTCGCTTC
Organism: Metschnikowia noctiluminum; assembly: GCA_030578735.1. NCBI lineage: Eukaryota > Fungi > Ascomycota > Pichiomycetes > Serinales > Metschnikowiaceae > Metschnikowia > Metschnikowia noctiluminum. Next base: position 10,799 of record JAKTYO010000117.1, on the reverse strand, counting down.
GTCTGACTCATTGCTTTCAGAGCTGCTACTGCCCAGAACATCTTCTTGCCCCGCGGCGAACTCGTCGTCGTCGTCAATACCAGAATCGCTGGCATCTGAGAGATTCATCTCCTCTGCTACATCTTTGGTCTTGAGTTTAGAGGAATCCAGGGTCGTTGTTTTCCGCTCGGACTGTTTGTGCAGAGTCTTTGTAGCATTTTTCGCCATAGGCTCTGACTCTCTTTCTCTTTTTTGGGCCATGATTTTGTGTTAGTTAAATTTGTATTGGTTCGACCAAATGGTCCCAAATGATATCTCATCGCATCGTGTGATGCGCTCTGTGTGCACGTCCTGAACCCAAGCCTAAGCTCGTCGCCCTGTTTTTCCAAAAGACCCATGTCACAAAATTAGCAGCCAAAAAGACTATAACAAAAATATCAAGAGCGATTATAAGTGTAGTGTGAATCATATTACGATATAATTATCAAATTTCCAGTTCGTTTCAGCTTGTCAGAAGAAAAAGACCCTTTCGATATGACCTTGAAGCTGGTATTCTGGGATCTGTAGCTCCGCTTGGAATCTGTGCACGAGAGCTGTGCGACAATGCGAGAGATTCAAATCTAATTTTTCAGTATACTTTTTGCATCTGGCTGATACAAAAACTTTATGATAGAATAAAACTTTTTTGAGCTTAACAGCTTTTCAATATGTTTTGAAGCTCATTCTTGCCATAATGAAAGAATGAATATTCACCAAAGAAGTATATTCCGCCTGGAGAAAACACCTGCAACGAAAATTCCAGTATGTTGTAGCCTGGAAGTCTCACACCCATGCACAATTTCATGCAAGCCCCGCCGGGCATATCTAGGCTTTATTTGCCTCGGAAAAGCTTGCTCTCCTGTTCTGGAAAGCGCATTCAAGTGTTTCACAGAACATTCCTGCCCCAAGTGGGGTAAAATAACGATTTTCACATCGGCCCGATTGCAAAAATCGCAGATTGAATGGACCAGCATTCATAGATAAATAGAGGGCGTTGACCCCAAATTCCCACCCCTCTGAATAATCTATCTCTTTCATCTCCTCATCAAAACATCTAGTGAAAACCTTTGCCACCAATATGATCACAGTCAAGAATGCACCACCCATGATCAATTCGCCGTGCCTCATGAACCGGGCTAAAACCTGGTCGGTTCGGCACATTGTTCGCGCGTTGCAAGGCTGTCGCACCCCAACCCCAAATAATAACATCTTGCCTGCGTCTAACGTGGGTGAAATCTACGATGTGCTTTCGGAGATATCCACGATTGAATTGCCCAACTCCGCCGCCGACTACCTGATTTTCAACGACGCGCCGCCCACAAAGTTCAGGATCATGGAATCTTTCAGTATGTCGTTGTCGCCCTCGCCCACGAAGCCGGCCCGTGGAGACAGCCTCAGAGTGCACCGAGAGTTGCAAACAGAGATTGCAAAAAAACACGAGGATCTCCTGAAGGTCAAGCAGGAGATCTGGAAGCTCGAGACTCAGCAGGGAACGCAAGAGATGCAGAACGCGGTTCTTGATGCCGATGTCGTCGAGCTCAAGAAGGGCATGGACCAGATCAAGGCCGACATCTCTGTTTTGCTTTCTCATGAAGCGGCGTCCTTGAACACTTTGGACGAGCACTTCAAGCTGACCAAGCAAAACATCGACGTCGACTTCAGCCAAAAGCTCACAAAAATCAAGGAGGAGCTTTCCGATGAGATCGAGACCTCGGTCTCTGAGATGAGACAAAAGGACCTTGCGCAGAAGGAGTGTCTCCAAACCGAGGTGTCGAGATTGTATGAGCTGATCGAGTCGAAAAAATCCGAGGTCAAGCAGACTCTCATTACTTTGAAGGAGCAACACGAAGACCAGATCAGTGCTCTCCGTGCCACTGCAGACTTGAAACTCTCGGTCATCAAGTCTGAGACAACGGCGCTCGCGGAAAGTGTCACCCAAAAACATGCCGACCAAGTGTGTTTGCGGGAAAATTTACAAAGTGGTTTGAAACATACAGCCACACACCTCGACACCACTTTGAATGCGCTCAGAAAAAAGCGGGCCGAGAAAGAGTTGCAGAAAAAGGCCCTTCTGGAGCAAATAACGGCCATCCAGTCCAAGATCGACTCGCTCAACCACTCAGTAGCACTGAGCAAGGACTCGATCGAGACCTGTGAGCAGGCGGCCAAGACCTATAGAGAGACATACGCTGCTCTTGAGGCTGAAAGAAGACAGTTGCACAATAAGCTCCAGGAACTCAAGGGGAACATCCGGGTCTACTGTCGTGTGAAGCCAAGTGATGACAATGAGCTGGACCTTATTCCTATGCAGATCACGTCGCCGGAGGATTTGACGCCGGAGGGGAAGCAAGTTCTTACTCTCAAGTCACAACAAGCCCAGTACGACTACGGAACTAAGCCCACGAGGAGCGTCTCTGCTGGCAATGGCGCAGACTCGAGAACCATCAAACATAAGTTCGAGCTCGACCGAATCTTTACCGCGGACTTGAACAACAGAGATATTTTCATGGAAATCTCCCAGCTTGTGCAGTCCTCGTTGGACGGGTACAACGTTTGTGTTTTTGCGTACGGCCAGACGGGCTCGGGCAAGACTTGGACAATGTCGCACAGCGAAGATGGCATGATTCCGCTCTCGATTAACAAGATCTTCTCAAATATAGAGGAGTTGACGGCACAGGGCTGGCAATACACTATTGACGGGCAGTTTGTGGAGATCTACAACGAGCTGATCGTCGACTTGCTTGGCCCAGGAAAAAGAGACCTGAAGAGAGAGATCAAGCATGATGACATTGCGAAGAGGACCACCATCACCAACTGCACGACCGTCCGTCTCGAGTCTCGGGAGCAGGCGCTTAAGATCTTGTCGAAAGCTACGGTCAATAGATCTACGGCGTCCACTCTCCTGAACGGTAGATCCTCGAGGTCACATTCGGCATTCATGCTCAAAATTAGAGGTCGTCACGAGGAGTCCGGCACAGCCTGCGAGGGGACACTCAACTTGGTTGATTTGGCAGGCTCAGAGCGTCTCAACTCCTCGCAAGCCAAAGGGGACCGTTTGAAGGAGACACGTGCCATCAACAAGTCGCTTTCGTCGTTGGGCGATGTCATTGAATGCTTGGGCGAGCGCCAGAGACTCAACAGGGAAGTGAACCAGGCGCATGTTCCTTTCAGAAACTCCAAGTTGACGTATCTTCTCAAGCATAGTTTAGGTGGCGATTCGAAAACCTTGATGTTTGTGAATGTTTCGGCGAGCCTGAAAAATGTCAGTGAAACCATAAACTCTCTTCGCTTCGCCAAGAAGGTTAATGGAACTAAGTTGAGGTAGAATGGGATTTAAGTAGCGGGTACTGGTTTAAGGGTCAATAGTGTATAGTTTAAAAACTAATAAATGTTTGTTTTTGATATCGCTAAGTCATGTGCTGTTGTTTCAGACCTATTATATCGGTAATGAAATAGCCAGCTAGCTTTCGTCATTAAAAAGCACCATTGCTCCTTTATATTGGTTTTATAAGCGTGTAAAGATTGTCACAAGCACAAGAAGTGTCTAGCCTCTTTCACTCTTCGTGCCCTGACGCTATCAAATTCTTCTCTGGCATATATGGGGTCGCCGGTTTGAGGAAACCACCCTGTACAAGTTCCTCCCATTTCTCTGTATAGTGTTGCAGAGCCCATCTTCCGACCTCTTTTTGCTTCTCAGGCTCAACACAATAGTTGTACATGGACAAAAGAAGATCCGACGAGAATTCAAGATTATAGTCATCAATGTCCTCAACCAAGCGGACCGCCTCTTCGATGTGCCCGTGATAGGTGTGCGCAATGAGATACTGCCTGAATATGCTATAGTCCGGAAAAATACCATACAGCGACAAGTTGTTCCAAAATTTCTTTACATACGGAAGACCACTGTAAGTGTAAGTCTTGAGCATGATTTGAGCGGTTTCCTCGTTGATGCCGCCTTGTTGTTTCGGATTGCTCGAAATGGTCAAAAACAAATCTCTTGCCTTGCCGATGTTCTGTAGATTGGAGTATGCATTCAAGATTGCATTTTGCATCTCAATATTTTGATTGTGGATATTGGTGTCCATCTTGAGAAACTCATGTATTTCGATGACGCCCTCTTCATATAGTTTTTCACCAAACACTCTGAGTAAATATGTGTAAATGGCCCGTTGAGGTGGAGGGTTTATATTTGTATCGGCATGAAGCTCACTTAACATCTTCATGCGGCGAACGATGAGCAAGGCAGCATTCAACCTGTCGGCCTCGCAGAAGAATTCAATGACAGGAAGGTATGTCTTTGATGGGATATGGAAGTACCTATGCAATTCGCCATAAAGAACCCAGTTGGTCTCGAAAGATTTATCCTCTTTGTAGGTTACCACGAATCTGTAAAGCAGTTGGAAAAGACTCTGGTATTTGACGCAGTAAGGTAGATCGATTCTAATTTTCTTGTACGAATCTTTTTCAATTGGAGGCAATTCGCGCTTCAATAGCTCAACGACATCCCCGACACAAGCTTCCTCAAGCATTTTCTCAGTCAAGGCTTGAAGCGAATCAGCAGTGCAGCTCACAAACATGTGCTGTTTAATCAATTTGAAGCGAGGAAATATATCCACGATACTTTCATTTGTTTGCGTGAGTGAGATGACCAAGTTATCCAAGGTTGAAGCCACTGAGGGATCGACAGATTCCCTCCAATGTACGGAGCTTGTTTTCAAACTTTCCTCAAAGAGAGAAAATGCTAGGTCCCGCTCGTTGTGGGCAAGAGCCCTGTCAATCATAATCTTATAGTCTCTAATCGATAGCTCAACGCCAATCTTGTCCATGAAGTCCTCGCAAATTAGATCTAGCAATTTTTGAGTATCATCGATTTGGTAGGTAGATGATGCTTGTAGTATGTCAGTGAGCAATACGGAGTGGCATTCTGACTCGGCAACAAAAGGGCCATAAAGCTGCTTCAATTCAGCAAATGCAACGTCAGGCGAAGTATCTTTTTGTTTGAGCGAGGATGTCCAAACAAGACATTGAAGTCTTAGATTATCTGAATACCTTTGATCGTCTGAGATGACGAAGTCAGAAATGTCTGTGAGTAATGACTCATATTGATGTACATCTTTAGCCAGCTGCGAAAGCAAACTCTTTACCAAGGACTCGTCATGTGTATTTTGAGCAAAGAGCACCAGTCTTAATAAAGAGAATCCATTTTTAGCCCCATTTGCTTGGAGGTGTTGTAAAATAGCGTTAAGTGCTTCGATATCACTTTCTGAGGTATATACCGAATTCAAGTCAGCCTTGAGCTTTAGCAAGTGCAACAAATTATCAACGCTAGCCACCTCGAGATATGCATAAATAATCTTACTACTGAGGAACTGTACTCTTTGCAAATTTTGATTCGCATCCAAGTATTCATGGATTCTCGGGTTGGAATCTGCGAAAATCTCTTGTACGTGACTAACAAAAGACCACACAAAATCGTCATTAATGACCTGATGATGTGTTGTAGCCTCTGCAGCTGTCAAGATACTCTCGTATGTGTCAAGCACTAACGGGCTGGATCGCTTTAAACGCTCTAGTAGTTCGGCAATGAACTCAGGCTTCAAAATTATGCTTTTACTTTGAAGAATGTTCATCAAAGACGCACTTAGCCCGCCGTTCTTTGCTCGAGAACCCATTTCAATCATACTCAGAAGCACGCTCGTAGGAGGAGACTCATTCCATGTAAACTTTTGGGCCAAGATGCTCATGTACCGAGGCATATTGAATCTTCCCGAGTCAAGATTGAATCGGGCGGTTTTGTCGAAAAGCACAAACAACTGCTCTCGCGGTAGGAGAAAATCAATCACACCATTTTCCCTATAAAAGTGCATGAAGACCGCGTCAATTGTTGTGAAGAAGTCATCAGCCCATTGGGCCTCGACTTGGATGTTTATGAGCTCCGGTAATGTCTCCCGAAAATGCTCGATTTTGGATTCTTTTGGAAGTTCTCGTGTACGAAGGTGATGTTTTAGCTCCACAAGACTCTTTGGGCCCGAATCTGTGGAATCATGGTCTTCGACAATCACTCGACCGCGTTTATTGACGCTTTGCGATGGCTTGCGGGTTAGCATCCATTTGGATCTTTGAAGGCTGGGCAATAGCAGTCTATTGACACCATTATACGCTAAGCGTCCAGCTCTTAGCAACGCTGTACCCCGAAATGTGCCCAAGATCATATTGCTGGAAGGGACTCTACCAAGAGGTTCTGACTTTGCAGCTTGTGAAAAATCAAAGGTCCTGCGTGAAGGCTTGGCTCATAATGAAGACTTTCAGGACAATCGGGCTCTGAAAAAACGCGAACCCTAAATCTGTGCCGGGCGATTAGTTTAAATATGATTTCTGACATTAATCATTATAAATGAGATATGTACATGAATTCCGAATATGAGTCAACCTTGCGCAGTTTCAACAGTCAAAGATTTTTGGCTGGACACATTCATGAACAGAAATTTGGGTAAAGCGCTGATCTGGGTTTATATAATCCCTTGCTCACAGATGAAGGCTCTCAATGATCTTCATCTTCGTACTCTGGCAAATGCTTCTGGAGCCTCTTTATCGCCCAGTTCTTCCCAATAAATTTAACGTCTTTATCGCTGGCGCCTTCAGATAAAGTGTACGCTTTCCAAAAAGCAGGATCCTTGAACTTCAGTTTCTCGGGTGCAAATTTGTTTAAATTCTCTCGGATTGCAAGCACGTGCTCTCTTAAATCCGCTGCGAGCCTGGATCGAAGGTTTTGTGCCTTGGCTCCGTTCATGAGTTCGGCAGAGAGATCAGATGGCTTCTTGGGGTCTGTATACTTTGAACACAACTTTCTCCACTCGCTTCTGTAGCTTTCAAGACGCTCATCCTGGATGGCATCACCGATAGTCACGTGGATCTCGGCCCCTATATTGTGTGGAAGCCACCGTTTGATGCCATCGCTTTGATTGTCCTCGGGGACGAGTTTCTCAAATCCGTATGAATATATAGGAACAACCACAGGAGTACGTGTGCTTTCTAGAATCAAGCGGGACACCCCCCATTTAAAATAGCGCATTGAATTGTTTTCTGGCTCCTCGAGCTGTAGCACAAAACCCTCTGGAAACACGTGGAACCACGACGTTTTTGACCGGATAAAAGGCGATTTGGACATGAGGAGATTCGTCGCCTCTGCGGTCGGTTTCACCAACTTCGCAGTCTGGCTCGCTTTCTCGCCAGCAACACCACCGACTTGATTGAATTCCTGAATCAACAAGGGCTTGGCTTGTTCTCTGACCCAAGGAGAAAACTCAAGATCAAGCGTATCGTCAGGACTAAGAATGCGAATGGCTGCATCAAGTGAGCCTTGAAAAGGGCCCTCGCCAAAACGTTTTGTACCCAAGATCTTACCAAAATTAAAGAACCACGACAAAGACGGCGTCGAAAAGCAGATGTTATGTGCACCGAACCCCCATCTGATCGTGTCTATGTCGGTGTGAAATCGCATTGGAAGCATCGAATAGAACCCAGGATCGTCCACCACAGACATGTGATTCATTACGGTAAGAAGAGCCCTGTTTTCCTTACGGGCACGTTGGAGCGCCCAGTCAAGTTTTTCTATATTGTGCACTTGTGGATTGTAAAATAGATTGAGCAACGCCTTTGATCCCAACACCATGCCTAAGCATGTGGCATGAGAAACGTAATTCCACCATGGAGACGTTCTGGGGTATTCAGAGAGAAAGTCCTCCCCACGCTTGAGCACATCCGGGTAAGACATGTGGAGCCAGAGAAATTCAAAGAGAGGTCGTAAGCTGGCTTATCGTAAGAGAAGGCAAAAAACTATTATAGATTGCGATCCAATGAGGTCGCGCTCAGGGCCGAGGACCTGGAGTATTTGGGCAACAGTTTGCTTCTATGGAAATTATTTGAGGCTATTCTGTCACAACAATGTTTAGGCAAGGTCTTTTAAATGTATCATGTATTGCAGAACAACATAAATAAAAAGTTTGAAATCGAATTTGCTTTTATCTCATATCAGGAATCTTATTATGTCGCTGGGTTTTAATGACTTTCTGAGACGGGGAATATCGAATCGTACGCTAGCCTTGTATCACCACTTAAATCGAGCGACGCGATACGAGATAAGAATTGGATTTTCTGTTCCGAGGTTAGATTCCCTGGAATATAAATCTTTCTATTGTGTTTGCCCGCATTTTTAAATATTTCGTCAATTGTTAGAGCTGACGGCTGCATGGAGTCGAAATCAAAGGGCTCGACAATGGCTTGAGCTTGGCCCGTTTTCTTTAAATGAAGAAGGTAATTCTCGTAGGAGCTGCCATAGCCTTCCAAACAAACATGATTGATAAACCTGCACTTTTCTTCGATTTTCTCATTCATTTTTGTGACAAAATCTGGTAGTTGGTCGAACCATTCTTTGGGGTCGAGCTCCACGCTATCGCGATAACTAAATCCATCTACATCGAATATTCGCTCACGATGAAACACGGCCAAGCTCGAATCCAAAACCTCGGCAGAAGCAACTTGTCTCGAATATGCCAGTAGCGGTTTTTCCTCCAACATCGAATTTTGCTTTTCGGGCTTGGGTGCAAAACCGAAACCGATCAGTCCGAGGCTTTTGGGTGCAATTCGCGGAACGTTAGGTTTGAATCTCATCCTTTCTTTTTCTCACAGTTATTGCTAGCAACCCATTACTTCAGATTGCTTACTCGAAGATTTTCAAATCAAAGCTTTGTGTGAGACGCTCATCATTCTTCCCGTTTCTTCCTTTCAACTTAAATTCGAATATGCCCCTCATCTGTGACCCGGACCTGTCGGATGAACTTCCTGTCATTTCCATCGATCCGTTTGTGGCGAAGGCCACCGATGCAGAGGCACGCCGACGAAAACTACTAGATATCTTTTTTGAACTCAGCGGCAATTCTTCGAGTGAACTCAAAGACACGACCATGATCCAACTCTTTTTCACACACGCAATCGAGTATCTGGACTTGGATACCATGGCTATCTTAAGGTTAAGCGCGAGTAATATACACCATCGTCAGCTTTATTATAGTCTTGTATACTTAGTGCAGCACACGGCCATGATCTTGAGGACAAGAGTCTACGCAAAGCTGCTCCAAGATATGCCACTCACAGATATCCGTAGAATTTGCTACAAAATTGCCGACAGGTATGACTCTTTATTTTACGTTCCAATCAAGGTTGAAGGAGAGGAGGACGATGGCAACATGGCACTTTGTTTTGAATGGAACGACCGATTTAATAGCATGTGGCCTATTTTGAGCCTTCTTTATCGCGAATACAACAAGCCATGACAAATATCAGATCTTGGGATTACTTCTCCACTCAACATTAGAGCAGCCACTTGCGGAAGTCCCTAGTCAAAATTGTACGGTAATCAAGAAGAAAAGCCAGATCGTAATTTCGCAAATCGTCAGTATGCCGAGATGCCTCTTTGACCTGTTTAATCTTGATGGGCAATACAGTTGACATGTGATGAGTGAAGAGCTTTTTTTCCTTTTCGCGTGGCTCGTAAAATTGCGGAACCAACGGATCAATGTCCCTTCTGTTGAGTGTGTATTTGGTCAAGAGCACCAGCTTGAAGTCAATGAAATCACATGCGCTGATATCGCAAAATACCTCTCCGAGAGCTAGCCAAGGCTGAGACATAATCACGCTTCCATGGGGCATAGTGCCAGCTCTATAGTGGTCATAGTCGATCTCGGAAGCGACGAGTTTCTGGTGGAGCTGAATTTTCGTATTTATGATCTGCAAATCGACATTTTCTATAGTCTTGGCAGGTTGTCTCGTCCGCCGACTCATAATAAAAAGCACTGTTAATAGTTAGCAACAGTTTACGCAATGGGGCTCTAGCAGTTTCCCTAAGAATTAGTTGTGGTTGGTGAAACTTGGCAGATTAAAAAAATGGGTGCAAATACTGCGACCCGCGCAGGCCTCACGAGCATTCAATCACCATGCCATCAGCTCGGTCCAGAAGCAAAGCAAAAAAGCAAAAAAACAAAAAAACAAAAAAACAAAAAAACAAAAGAAAAAGAAATAAAGAAATAAAGAAATAAAGAAATAAAGAAATAAAGAAATAAAGAAATAAAGAAATAAAGAAATAAAGAAATAAAGAAATAAAGAATACAGTAAGAAGCAATGCCGGATTTTGAGGGTTAACTTTAAATTCATACAACCGTCGAAGGGCGAGGTATGAGACCGATTCGTGCTTTTGAAACATTCCGTGGAGCACTAGAAGCAGAAGCTGTCAACCCAAAAGACTTCAAAGCGATACTAGAGTGTAAAAAGTTTTTAGTATTCAACTTGCCTGACTTTGCGCATAGTCAAATTGTGTGGAGAAAAAAGTGGCTCGCCGGCCGAGCAACTGGTTAAGCAGGGTGTATGGATTCGTAGATGACATGGACAAATTCTCCTATGTTCCCCAAGTGACTTGCCTTTACCACAAAAGCCAAATATTCAGGAAAAGTTTGGGTTGAGCTCCATGTAATATTCTTGTCATGTTATCAATGTTCAAGCAGGGACAACACCGGCTGAAATGCACTTTTGCTTTACAAATGTATACATATAAATACCTAGAAGTCAGTTTTGAACCCAGGATTATCCAGGGCTACCAAAAGATTTTTTCCAGTGCTACTATACATCCATAAATCCGTTTGTAATGAATTTAGTCTTCGGGCCATGTGATCCAAAAACAATCATTAAAAAGACATAAGACCAGATCTGACACTGCCAAGCTATATTCG
>JAKTYO010000116.1:0-17502 GCA_030578735.1 Metschnikowia noctiluminum | reverse complement strand
TCTTGTTAACATCAGGCTGAGAATTTTTTCCTTCAAAATTATTGATGACAGGTGTAAGGCCGGCTTTTACTCTCTTTTTGGCTTCCTTTTCGGTTTGTTGGGCTTCTTTAGCCGCCACAAGCTGGAGGTAGGCAACCTTTTTCAAGAGAATCCATCTTTCAAGATTTCTATCGAAGAGAACATCTTCTGCGTCATCCCCATACTTACCTCTCAACTCAAGATCATCCAGAGTCAAAAACTCTTTCATATCCTGGATATTCGGTAAAAAAGCTTTGTCGGGAAATTTCTCTAAAGCCTCTTTTGAAAGCTTTCTGAGAAACTTGGCACTATCGAGTCTAGCTCTTTTGCTCGAATCAGCTCTATACTTATCCGTACCTTTCCCAAAAACATCGCGCTGATGATCATTATTAGTCTGAACCCTAGGATCAAAAGAATGTTTTTTGCTATCCCTAATTCCAATGTTTGCCTCGTGAGGACCCGTTCTGTTATTAAATGAGAGTGGGAGCGCCATTGAAGGCGGTGCTTCTTCAAATCTAATGTCTTTTGGTATTTCAAAGATCTCCATGTCGGTATTATTTGACTGGCAAAATGCTTTCCAACGATTCGTTCCTTTACTTTCTTGAAATACCAATCTTGACGCAAATTCGACTGCAGCCGATAATTCAGTTTTTTCAACTGTTCGAAATTCATCTGTGGCGGCTTTGATACCATCTTTGGTACGTGCAAATTTGAGAATGGCTTCGAACCGTCTTTCAACTAGGTCCAACAAATCGACAGCGACACCAAGATGTTCTCTCATAAGTCTCAAACGCAAAGAATGTACAAACTTTCCAACCTTGTACGGCTTACCATTCATGGTAGAATCAATGGTGTCGGTATCCCGTATCACGGTTGCCAACTCGGAATCCCTGGATCCCCTCATTGACCTCTCGTTAATGTTGGCGCTGCCAATTATTGCGACTCGGTCGTCCGCAATCATTAGTTTCGCATGAATGTAGAGCTGCTCTGTGACTAGAGTGCGGTCGGGACCCACAGATCCCCACTTTCTCAAAGAAAAAAACTGAATATAATCGTCGGGATCAATTCCAGCCTTGCGCAATTTTGCAAATAATGAAGAGCTGCCTCTCGAAATAGACATATACTCACATTGCATGACAACTCTCACCGAGGATCCGTCGACTTGATCGACTTGTGACTCAAATCCAGGCACCAACGGAATAAGGATAATTGCTTTCCACGTCTTTCCTTCTCTGTGCGCTCTAATAATACGGTCAACGAGAGCATCGCCTATTCTGTTTTTGATCTCAGTACCGTCGATAAAGCATGAGGTGACAAAGAACTGATTTTCGATATAAATAAAATGTTCTGATGTCTCGATAAGCTTCAAGTAAGCTTGTTGTATACTTTGTTCATGTTCCTTCAAGCCAAGCGACCAGCTACCGGATGATCTCAAAACTTGTACCTCACACGTACCATCCAAATTCATTTCCTTGACCTGGTCTTCAGTCAAGTCAGGCGGTGGAGTGAGAAGGGGAGTCGGCCTGCTGGGTCTTTTTTGTCTTAACAAATAGTTCCATCTTTGTACGAAATGACGTGCTAGGTCTCGAGCAACTTCACCGGACGTCATCATATGAACATCATGCCACGGCATACGAGGAACAACATTGCGGTCGTACAAACTCTCATAAGGTTTGTTCAAGCTACTGAAATCTTTGACTCGAGTATTGGAGTAGTCTTTTCCAGGAAAGATTCTGAAATTGAGAAAGTCTTCAGAAGAATAGTTATCAGGATCAATAGTTGAAAAGTCCGTATGAGAATCATCTGCGAGCACGTGATCCGGAGTATCATATCTTCCATAACAAAGATCTATTCCTCCCACGAATGCTACGTTGTAGTCGATAACACAGAGCTTCTCGTGATGAGCCCAAAAATAAGTGTTTTGCAATAATTGGTTCGGAGATCTGATCACGTGCACATTTTCTTGATTGAGTGATAAGATAGAATGCTTAGAATACAATGAGTCAATGGGAATTGTAGTCCCTACATTTCTGTAGATGATCACAAAAATTTTGACACCCTGCTGAGCTTTTCTTTGGAGAACTCTGTCAAGCCTGAATTGCTGATTTCCGTTCGCTGGGCGACGAAGGTATAGCTCCGGGGAGAGCCACCAATCATGAATAAAAATGACGTCTTTCGCCATTTCGAGTGCCGAGGAGAGCGCCCAAAAGTAATCTCTCGCATCGACTAGCCATTGGGCATAGCAGTTCTTCCGAATGGGTGCGAACGAATCGAATCTATGTTTCTCGGCCCAAACGTTGCTTTTTGTCATTTCATTGAGTGAGCCTATCCAAAGTTGCTGCTCGGCTTTTGACTTTGGGATGATGACCAACTTTCGTTCATTGTTCTCTAACACAATTCTGAGGTGTTTGAATACCTTGTTCTGTACTTTTGACAACGCCTGCCCATCGGATCCAATTCTTTGTTCCAATTCCTCCTCGAAATCAGACTCCGTCTCCATAGCTTTGATATCAACTTTCTCGTTGTTCTCGCGCTTAAATGAGAATTTGAAAGATGGATCCACAATAAAAACCTCAATAGGTGTGGTAGAATTGATATCGGACACATACATCACATAAGAGCCTCTGACTAAGAACCATTTTTCCGATCTCCTGTCTATCATCTCCTTGATATCGTTGGCCTTGAAATGGCCCACGCGCCAGCCTTGTGACTTGGCTGTGCCTCCCACGTGTATAACACCTTGTTTTCCGATATATCCCGTCTCGTAACTGAGCAATGACGATATCGGGGATATCTCAAAGAATTGAAATAGTCTATTCGACTGAGGCCGCATGGCGACTAAAACATTCAAGTCGTTCAAATATTTCTCGATTTCTCTCACATACTTTTGATTGCTCTGCATTTGAGTTCTCAATTGTTCGGGCGATGTGGAATTCAAAGACGAATCATCCGAATCACTGCTAAAGTGTGCACGGAGTGCAGAGAGTCTATCGTGGAAGCTTTGCCCACTAAGTATGGAGTTATTATCATGCTGCTGAGACTCGGTAGTAGGCAGGTTATCGAGAGCAACAGGTGCCAGCAAATCGTCGCCAGCTTTAAATTGGCGAGTGTTTTTCCTCTCGTTACGTCTCAACAGTGGGGGCACGGGGTACTTTGGAAGATTGACAGACTTAAGCGAGCCCCTTAAAGAAAGCCATTTGAACCTTGAATGAAGGTAGAGCAAGTCCTTTGCCGTCTTTTCTACTGACCATTTCAACCTCTGAGGCCATACTCCATACTCAAGATCGATGCGAAATTTCTTGTTTTTAGTGAGCGGAGAACGAGAAACGTCCGTGACTTTGATTCCGATGAGGTTCATAAGAAGCGGGGCTCTAGCAATTCCATACTCGTCTTCGCAAAGGCAGGACGCGAGTAAGTTGATCGCTGGGCTTCCCAAAAAAAGTGAGTTGACAAGCCCTTGTGCTCTTTCGCCCGTCTCCCTGTCCTCATTGAAAGACTCTGCGTCCGCCACGTCGGCAATTCCGGGCCAGCGGTCTTTGTCTTTATTCTTTTTGCGGAATAAAGTGAAGATTTTTCTTGGTTTCTTCGCATCATCCGTGGCGCTCTCGCTCGGCCTTGGCAGAGGGTTTTCATTCTGTGTGCCACTTTTACCAAATAACGCCGTCGGGCGCCGTAAAGCCGAAAAGTGCTGTGAACCAAACAGTCGACTTCCGTCACGTAAACCATTCATATCGTTACTTTCGAGTTCCTCGCCGGGTGAGGGTACGGACAGCGAGCGCCTTGTTGTCGGCTGTCCATTCACCAAGCTGGGACGCCCGGTCCTGGACCCATCTTCCGCATGTGTACCTTCTTCCAAACTGTGCATGTCCGATTCGCTAAATGGCATGTTAGTGTCGCCTTCCTTCTGGCAATTGTCACTATCGTAACGGCTCTCATTTGGATCAGCTTTTCTGCTGAGATAATTTAAAGAGCTCCCAAGGTTTTTCCTAAGATTATGATGACCTCCATTCTGACGTTCTTGCTGCTGGCCTTGCGATGATGAGCCCTTTCGGCTCCGGTTTTTGAAGGTCGGTAGAGCAATGTTTGGCGAGGTGAAATCCTCCACTTGTAATTCATCGTCGATCAGCGATTGCGCATTCGTGGTCCGTGACATGTTCGCTTAATTGGCTGATTCAGGAGACCGGTATAGAAACTAATTACGCTCTTGATGCTTTTTCAACCTGTGTGGTCGAACAAGTTCTTTTCTTGCTGTGCTTAAAGAGGCGAGAGTTGGTCAATTGTAAACGTTGACAATTCCGATGCTGCATGGTGAGGCTAGTGTGTATACGCGGTGCTGGCCCTGTCTGGTGCGAGACTCACGCTCTTTTTGGACCGCCTTGTTATGAAATGCTCTCAGCTCTAACGGGTGCTACGGAATGAGATGAGTTGAGTTTCCGGAGCGAAGCTCGCATTAAGTTGCAAAGCCAGAGATCCAAAAGAAAAGGAAAATTTCTTTTTGACCATTTTTTTGCCTAAGAAGCGCAACTGCTGCTCAAAGTTTTGACTATTCGTCCGCTTTGTTCTTGTCGGTTGGTTGCTACCGTCCTTTTTCGTTGTGCAAATTTCGCGGTGTACGGCGAGCTGGGAACAACGCAACCTGCCAAAATTTCTTGTGGATATCGGTTGTCCGTCTGGAGAGCAGAAAGGAGTCTACTATTTTCGAAAAATAGACTTCAAATAATCAAAAGTAAATTACTTCTTATACAATTCACATTGTCTTGAACGTGAGCTACGGCACTGTGTCTTTCACTTATATTCATGGTCTGTTGAGTTCTAGGAAGCTGCAACTCACTTTCTGCAGAACCATACAGTAGACTCGACAGCTCCGGTGTGCGGTGTGCGCTACTCTAATATTTGTCGGTTATCATTTCAGGTGCACTGGAAGACGCCGACAATTTTCAAGAAGGTGAGTGATCCTCAAGTTCCCACAAATTGAGTTTGCCTGTCGCAAATCATCACCGGCTCTAGTCTCGCTTCACGCTTACTCACAACAAATCAGTGATGAGTCGTTGCTTTTGACCCAACCAAAGAGCGTAATCTGTGTGATCTGTCAACAGGCCAGAACTGGTATGCGGGTGGATCAAAACTGAGAGTTTTCCGTGATTGAGCTGGTAAAATGCCAAAACTCTTGCGAAAAGCTCGGGGTCGTACTTTCCCGCAGTGTCAAGCTCCCACATGTGGATCGGGTGTGGGCCAATAGGTCTGTCCCAGAATCTATGCACTCTAAGAATGCCCTGTTCAATCTCCCTGGCGAAATGCCGAGAGACCTTCTCCCTGAACTGCTTGCAAAACTTCTTTTCCTCTGCATGAGTATCTCTCCAGTAAGTATGGAAATCGTAGCTCGAGATTTCGACTGTCATGATGCTCTACTTGCCAATCTGATCTCGAGTGTCGCGGTTCCGAACAAATATGTATGAATACGGCCGCATTTCCTGAACATGTCTCGCGCGAGAAGCTTGGCATGACTAAGATTTGCAATCGCCACAGTCAGTTTACTAAGCACGCGGGTATGGCTGGGAAAAGCCGCACACGTGGAACTCTTCTCGTCTTCCCCGACTCTCGCAAGCACGCGTCAAGTACCCTTGAAACAAAGTGAAGTTCTATTTGTAGTTTTGCGTTGTGAAATTTATGTCATGTGGGTAAATACAAATTTTGATCTTTGGGGTGCTCATGTGCTATCTTTCGTTTCTTTGATTGTAACCATAAACACTTGTCGAAGTTGCCTACGAAACTTGCTTGAAGCGAAGCGCCTTATCTGGCATTCCGAACCTATGTAACGTGGTTGCGCTTGTGCAAATTAGTCGCAAAAGTGCAAAGTTATCGGCTTTAACTTTAACTAAAGCAAACAGCACCTCGGGCTCATGTTAAGAATGAAAATCGAATTCTTATCCAGTAGCCTTTGAAAATTCTTCATGACCTCCTAGAGACAATTTTAGCACCGAGTACGGCGTAACAAACATGAACACATAAACCTTCAAGGAGGCAATATTGTCAGGTTAGAGCGGGAGCTCTTTTCGTGGTTCGTCTGAGGACGCGACTTCTTCTTTATCTCTGAAGCCCCTTCTAGATTTTCAAACTCTTCACTACAACCGCACGTTATCTTGAGCCGCCAACATCGCTCATTCTGATATCTACAAACCCCTCTAGATCAGACAGATGTCCACTCAAAACAACAGGTGAATTGTCTCTGTGGGCCCGCCACCTATGAAAGTACGCTTGCAGAATGCAACTAGCAACCACAGCTAGCGCACTCCCATGGATGTTATAAATTATGTCCATGTGGTCAAAGGCTCGTCTGGGATTTATAAAGTTTTGTAGATACTCCAGCAAAATACTCGCGCCGAGTGTCATAGTGACCACGGTAATCTTCCATGGGCGGTGTGTTTCCCATAGATAATAAAATTCAAATGTCAAGATAAAGAATGTGGTGAAATGAATGGTTTTATCATGGCCCAAGGATACCAGCGAGAAGCCAAGGTATGCGGCGAAAGCAAGTGAAACACAAAATACTATGCGTGTTAGTAAAACTCGAAGGTGGATCTTGATCACTAGCTAGACTTTTCAACATACTTATCAAGATGTAGGGTCTAATCATTCGAATGACACTGATGTGGTACAATTCTATAAATTTTCGGAAGGGCAACTTGAAACAAAAAAAGATCGATGAGGCGTGTCACACAATTTTTAAAGTTTGAAGTGAAGGACGTGATAGCACTGTGCTCTGTCTCCCCCGCGATCTGCACTTACCCTTTATCTCATCGCGAGGGTGTGTTGATGGCTCACCAAATTAATTATTGAAGACTATTCTCACGTAATTACGAGAAAATGTGAGGAACTTGGATAGGCTTGAAGCTGTTTACATTTTATGAAGCTCCCCAAAATTATATACTGTAATATACCAGCGTATGCCATTTTGAATGACTCAATCCACTATGTCTCTTCCAGCCGAAGGGCAATGCTCAGGCTCAAGTGAATATACCGCGATTATGTGGGACACTGGTGCATTCAAACCATACTAGACACACTTCACTCCTCATGATTTTTTTTCGACACTACGCCTCCGTAAACTACTTAGTGAGCTCTATTCCGAAAGGAGGCCGTGTTTCTGTGCCAAAAACTAAAGCTCCACGCGTGCCGAGATCACAAAAAATCCCCTCTGAAAAAGTTTCTCAGTACATTTACACGCCTAGTGACTTGAATCAATACTTCCGTGACAATTCCTATGGACATCCCCTGCCAGCGCAAATTACACGTGCAGACTCGATTTTTTACAACACACGGGTTAGGCACGAATGGACCTGTGCCAACTTCGAGGACATTCCAGATATAAAGGTAGAGAGGCTTTCGGAAGAAAGGCGGCTGAAAGCCGCGTCCATCGATCCCTTCAATCGCACAGAGTATCACGAAAATCTACTAAACTCGCGGACCTCGTTCGGTCTAGACCCACAGCTCTTGAAGCCGTTGCCAGAAGTGCTATTTTTGGGACATACTAATGCGGGGAAGTCTACTTTGGTCAACAGCTTGTTCCTCAACAAGATCCAAGCAAGTACAGGGAACGGGTCCACTGAGTACGCCTACGTGTCACGGAGAGCAGGCTACACAAAATGTTTAAATTGCTACAATGTGGGAAACAAGCTCCGAGTGATTGATAGTCCTGGTTATGGTCAATTCGGTGAGGAGGCACAGGGCCAGGTCGTGCTTGATTATATTCAAAGGAGAAAGCAATTGTGGAGAACCTTCATGATCATAGACAGTGCATGTGGGATTCGTGAAGAAGACGCAGCACTTGTTGAATATCTTGTCGATAATGGAGCACTGTTTGAAATCATTTTCACGAAAGTGGATGAGCTCATGCAAAAGCGATTCCCAAAAATCAACATGAGTCCGGGCAAGCATGATGTCAAGGCCCGCATTCGCTCGTACGAACATGCAAAGGAGGGCAATAGTAAAGTGGTAGAGTACTTTCAGAAAGTGATCACTGAGGCTGGGCTCCGCGAACTTGCTACTTTGCCACGTATCATCTTCAACAACTCGCACTCAAACAAATTATTGGCCAAGAGATATGGTTTTAGAGAGGTGCGTTTTGCAATCGCAGAGAGCTGTGGTCTTGTCGATTCGCCGAACCTGGCGAGCGAGCATTTACCGAGTCTTGAGACTAGAGGCAGAAAAAAGGCTGAGAGGAGACCACGAGCCACCACCGCCTGAAGGTGACCTTCGAGAGCTTTTGAGCAGTTCAATTCCCGAGAACTAATTTTATATTGATAAAGTAAATCATACATGCAATCAAAGGTGGACTAGAAGCGGCCACGGCCACCACGAGACCCACCGAACCCACCTCTGGAACCGCCACGGGCTCCTCCAAATCCACCTCTAGAGCCGCCGAAGCCACCCCTGGATCCCCCACGGCCGCCAAAGCCACCTCTGGATCCACCGCGGGCGCCAAATCCACCACGCGAGCCGCCGCGGCCACCGAAACCGCCTCTAGCACCTCCACGGGGAGCACCACCGCCAGATTTTCTCTTTGGCTTTGGCGCAAGGTCCTTAGGCTTGGGCAAGAATCTCTCCAAAGGAAGCAATTTGTCTGGAGAAATGAAAAATTTGTCACCATCTTTAAAAGATGCGGCTTGCACACCCTCGGATGGCTTGATTGTGAAGAAAACCTCGTTTAAAGGACCCAAGATTTCGTCGACTTTGCCGACCTGAGTTTTGTTCTCTAAGTAAATCGGGGCATTGAAGTATGGAATTTTGACATTTATAGAGCGACAGACAATGTCACCCTCGCACGCGTGCAAGAAAGAGCCCATTTCCAAAACGGACTCCGGTGGGCCTTGTGGAGCTGAAAATCCACCACGGCCGCCACCACGGCCGCCTCTAAAGCCGCCTCTTCCTCTGTTCATCTTGATATAATGTGATGCAGCGATATTGGTGAACGGGAAGTTTTTTCAGTGCGATGAGAAGCTGCGCGTATTTGGTGGTGTACGGATGTATCGAATGACCAAGTCTGCAAATGTCGCAGCCTCCACTAGTTGAGTGCGAAGTCGACGGGCTATGGAATTGGAGTGTCGCTTAGGAAAATTGTAGATCTTTTACTCTTGATAGACACAAGCCAAGTCATGTCTCAAGACAGATGTTTCGAGTCTGGGTTGAAAGATGTCCTGCTTCAGCGAAGCAGAATGATTTCATACACTAAAATCCTTTGACTAACAACTGCAGGCAAAACTCGTGTATGAATAGAATTGACGGTGTATTCAATTCACGAATTTTTCAATTTGTTTCTTTCCAAAGGCCTTTTTGGTGGTTCTGATTTTCTTTCTGGATGTTAGGCTCTACTAGGTTGTGGCATTATTTTAATTCCACTGAGATTTTTCAAGCCAATATTTGGTGCAGCTAGATCTTGAAGTGCGATATCGCAACCACTGCTCGTTTCAGTGTGCCATTTTTTTTTTTTTTTCGTTCGTCATGTACCGTACTCCAATATACACCGCCGGGCGCCCCGTCACGAGGCCCCTAGACAAAGGCCCCCAGCATTCGCGGGAGCAAGAGCTCGCACGCCAGTTCAATCAAGAATTTACTTGGCCAAAGAGAATTAGAATACCAAGAAATTAATCAATTTTTCCATGAGTGGAAATACAGGTATGTCGTTTGAACACCCGAAGCCTACTTGTCCTTTGCGGTACAGTACTAACTCCTATCTACAGCAGAGAACACCTCTTTCCGAGTGGCTCTCACACAGGAGGAAAGGGAGCTCTACTCCCGGCTCTTCAAGGCCTTGGATCCAGAGAGCAGCGGCATTGTCACGGGCGAGAAGGCCAGAACCACTTTCGAAAAGTCCGGATTACCCGCCAATATTCTCGGCGAGATCTGGCAATTAGCCGATAGTAAAAACTTGGGCTTTCTTACCCAGTTTGGCTTTTGTCACGCCATGCGCTTGATAGGTTACACCCAGGCCGGGCATTTTCCCACCGCCCAGCTTGCAGAAACCCCAGGGCCGTTGCCCAAGTTTGCTGAGTTGGCATTGCCGAACCAGGCGTTGAGATCACAATCGACGAGCGGCTCTTTATTGCAGCCTCAACCCTCTTCTTTGATCCCACAAAATACCGCAACTCAACAGACGCTGCCACAGGCGCCTATTGCTTCCGTTTCTCCAGCCGACTTTGAGAAGTTTTCCCAGGTATTTGTGAAAACTACTGGCTCAAGATCAGCGTCATTGGATGGCAATTCTGCTAAGCTGATTTTGATGAAAGCAAAATTGCCCACAACCACTTTGGGCCATATTTGGAGCTTGGTAGATGTCAACAATCGCGGGTTTTTGGACTTGCCCTCGTTCGTCATGGCAATGCATTTAATTCATGGCTTGCTTAGTGGTACTTTGAAACAATTGCCCCCATTCTTACCGGAGCACGTTTGGAAGTCGGTTGATTTCACTACCAGCTCCCCTGTGCAAACCGATCGCCAGATATCTTATTCTTCCATGAATTCCCAGCTGTCGACAATTAGGCATCCTCCCAGTCAACAGCCTTCTCGTGCGACTCCATCCACGGGAGCGAATGCTTCATCAGCTGGCAGCACCGAATGGCAGGTTACCCCTCTTCAAAAACAACAATTTGACTCCATTTTTGATAGTTTGAACAAGACGAAGACAGGCTCATTGGCAGCCGACCAGGTGGCGTCGTTTTTGATGACTTCGCGCTTGGACCAGCAAGACCTCGCCACCATCTGGGATTTGTCGGACATCCAGAACACCGGGATTTTCACTAAGCTTGAGTTTGGTATCGCCCTCTTTTTGATCAATCGGAGGCGTTCAGGCTTGGCCATGCCAGATGTTGTCCCTGAGCAGTTAATCTCTTCACTTCAGCAAGGCCTTCAATCCTCAGATCAACTCACGCAAGCCCCTCAAACGAAAGCGAATGCACATTCCCACTTACAAGCGTCATCGGCAAATTCCCTCAACCGACCAAAATCTTCTCTAGATGAGTTGGCTGATATATTTGGCTCCCCTGCTCTTGGTCCTCCAACGAATTCTGCACAAGCTCCTGAGTCTTTCAAAGCCCCTGGCATCCAGCCACGAGCTAGTAGTAGTGACTTGTCGCAGTCTCAGGAGCCATCGAGAGTTAGACAACAGTTGACTAGCTCATTTAAGCCGTCGTCCTCGTTTGGACAATCTTTGGTGACCAATCAAGCATCCACATCACAAGATGCAGCAGATTTGATTGGCGAAGATGTTTCGCCCGTGAATATCTCGAGAACCCAGGTCCAGTCCCCGAATCCTCCTGTTCCTCAATTTAGCTCTCCTGATGCCTACTCAGTGCCCGAAGAAGTTCCTAAAGCGTGCACTGTGAGCCAATCGAAATCTGTTGACTATGAGGCTTTGAGATCGGTTCCAGCTCCATCTAAAGTCCAAACATCTCGAACACTGATTGAAGCTACTGAGCCAGCATCTAGAACTGATGTAGCCCATTCAGGAAACGTGCCTCGCAGTTTCAGTTCTCAAAGCAACAATGACTTGCTAGCAGATTCGGAGGTGTCCGGAAAATTATCGGATGCCACATCAGATATTGCCAATTTTTCTAATCAGATCAAGTCATTGTCCACGCAAACGTCCAGTCTTCATGAGAAAAAATTACGTGCTGAGAAAGAATTGTCCAGGATCCTCACTATCAAGGAGGAGATTAATGTCAAATTGAAGTCTTTAAGAACATCTTACGCTAGCGAGGTGAAGCAAGTGGAGCAGGTTGAGATGAACTTGAATAATGCGAAAGAAGAGCTCGAAGCATTGAGGAGAGAAGCTTCGATTGCGGAGGCTAAATTCAACAATATCTCTAACGAGTTTAACGAAAAGCAATTAGCCGTGGAAGAGAATCAAAAGGTGAACTCCTCCCTCAGGGAGAAGTTGGGCAATCTTAATGCAGAGATTGCAGCTTTAGAAACCGAACACAAAGGTAAGGCCGATGAAAATCAAAAATTGTCGAACGAGGTCAACGTGAGAAAGTCCCAGGTGAATGTTGCGCTAGTGAAGGTCGACGAATTGAAGCGTAAAATTGCCGAGACTGAGAGCACGCGCGAATCTTACTTTATCAAAATTAGCGAGTTGGAAAAACAGAAATCCGCTGCAAAATCACAATCAGACGAGTTAACCAGTATACAAGAAAACTCACTGAGAGAAGTGCTGGAGCTCGAGCTGAAGCATCTGATACTTGCAGGAGGGGTCGGAGCAGCCGCGGGCGTTTTTGCGGGTATTGGTGCCCAGAAATTGTTCGATATTAATGACGCTCAAGAAAAGCCCGCCTCAGCAAACGAAAGAAGTGTGAATAAAACTGATATGCACTCTACGGGAGTAAAGCCGCTTTCTAAAGGCTTGAATAATGATGTGTCTCTGGGAGAACACAAGCCCAGAGTCGAAAGTTCAACCTTCGATAGTGAAGACATTAACCCGCAGACGGGCAGCGCGTCCTTTAATGTCGCGGGATTGGTAGATGAAGTGAAGCAGCATCCCACAAAGGACTTGACAGGTCTCGACGATGTAAAACATGAAGATGACTCGTTCAAGAACCTGGGTTCCGAAGTTACAACGCATGCACCCTTGACAAAATACAGCGTTGCAGGTTTGGTCGATGAGGTGAAAGAGGATCCAGCCGAAGATCTCACCGGACTTGACGATTTGAAAAATGTGGAGCACAAGAACTTCAGGTACGAAGATGACGAGACGGAGAGTTTGAAGCATCATTTCCCACCAGTTCCACTAGGATACGAGAACCCAGGGCACTTGTCCAATCAATACAGTCTGAATAATTTCCAAGATGGTGATACAAAGCTCGAGTCGACGTCGTCTGGAGCCACTGAGTTCTACAAGCAAAATGATTGCGGTGATGCTGGAGAAACTCCCATTACTACTCCCTCTAATTCTGAGTACAGATTCCAGTCGTCTAATGCCGGAGTTGTTGGGGGTATGGTGGGTATGCCGGGGGTGTTGGTTGGTGTCCAAAGAACTGAATCTTTGACATCCAGCATACAGAACAATCCTTCGTTGTCCGTCAGGGATGATAATATTGACGAGATAAGTGACCGGGACACTTTGGAAGATAATTCTGCTTTTGTCGGAAGTCGTCAGAAAGGAGCCAAGCAGTCAGATGGGTACGAAGAGTCAAGTGAAGGGGAAAGATTATCTTCCGGTGTCGAACTGTTTGAAGTCGTGAACGCCGACGAAGCGAAAGGGACAGAAGGAACCAGGGAACATAGCAAAGCTGTAGATGTCCCTACCCATCCGCTCGCTCAAAGCTATAGAGCTTCTGAACACTCAAGTGGCTCTGGTAGTCAGCAAGTAGAAGAGCTTTCACCTCCAAAAGAGCTTGACTATGATGAGAGCTCTTCCGATGAATCAGACAGAAATGTTGCGATAGACGACAAATTTGATGACGCCAATGAGAACTTCACGAATCTGGTGCAGCCTCCGCCAGAACATGATTATGATTCGGAGTTCAACGATCTTAAGCCAGCCTCCAATGAAATTGCGCCTGAAAATCCTGACGACGAATTTTTTGATGAAGACTTTGAGCACTTGAAATTGGCCAATGATGACGACCAAGGTGAGATCGACGCTCATGATTCGTCCATTGATGATCATTTCACTGGTTCCGATGACTTTGGTGGATTTTCACTGCATGTTGCAGTATCAAAGGCGCCAGATTTCTCAAATGTTGCAAACGGGGTTCAAGCTGAGAACGACGAATGGGAAAAATTATTTGCCGGTTTTGGCAATGGGCCTGCCATCGTGGAAACGCAACAGTCTAAGGAGTATAACAGCTCACATGATCTGGCAGTGCAAGACTTAGTAGCAATGGGGTTCGAAAAGGAGATGGTGATCGAAGCTCTCAAAAGAAAAAATCATGACGTGGAGGCTGCCACGAATTACTTGTTAGATAATGCTTAGGAAATTTTTATATGAAATTTTTATTCCGCGGAATGAGTATTTGGGCATGTTGATCGTCGATGAAATTGCGAAGTTCATCCGCGCAATATTGATTTTGCCTATATTGCATGTTAAATAGTCTTCATCCAATTAAGTCACCAAATTCGGGCTTCGGCTTGTTCAATTCCTCCAACAGCGCAGTTGGTCTTTCCGCTTGTGGGGTCACTCGCACAGCGTGTCTCGAAACTGGTGCATCCCAATCAATGATGGCTGAGTGAACAGTTCTTCTGTTATCCCAAACAACAACAGAGTTTGGCTCCCATTTAGCTCTCAATTGCAAGTCATGCGCAGACTCGATATGCTTGTAAAGATAGTTGAGAAGATTTCCAGACTCTTCGTCCTTTAACTCAACAATTCTTTTCGTGAATGGTCTATTCACATAGATCGCCTTTTCCTTGGTCACTGGATGAATACGAATCAACGGGTGAATATGCTCAGCAGGAGTTCTTCTTTCAATACCCCCTTGTGCCACGGAATTTTTAGATTGGGTGAACGAAGAATGTAAAACGTGTAAGCCGTCCAATCTTTTTTGGAACTCGGGAGATAATCTTTTGTACGCTTCAACTGTGTCAGCGAATATGGTGTCACCACCGGCTTCTGGTCCCTCGAGCACAGCGAAGAAAGTAGTTCCTGGTGGCTGCAGCTCGTAAGAAACATCCGAATGCCAAGCGACATTGTTTGTCTTTTGTGCAAAAGTCCTCACGAATTCATCTTTATCGGAACGACGGTAAGTGATGTGCAATTCAGGAAAGCCCTTCGGAGCACCTGACGTTGGGTGGATATGGAGATTTCCGAAATGACGGCCATAGTCAGTGATGAATTTTGGGCCCTTCTTCGCCCAGTCTTGGTTACGGAATACGACAACACCTCTCTGAGCCACCAACAAAGCCAATTCGTCTTTGCCTTGATCACTCAATTCTGAGAGTTGCACCCCAGTGACTTCACTTCCCAACTTTGGAGTTATACGTTTCACATGCTCGCCTTTATTCGGGAAAAGGTTGGGAAACATTGGATTAGCTCTTGAGCCAGGGTCATGATGCTCAAAAAATTTCACTTTCGGGAATTTTTCTTTTGGATTCCACGATGGAAGAAAAGATAGGAACTTGGCTTCCTTCGCACCTTTGCGATTGACAATAAACACACCATCATCGTCGATTTCATCGGTCTCCTCGTGAAAATGAATATCACTGATGGTGTATTTGCTTTTGTCAAATTTGTTGGCCAAGGAAGACATTCTAGACGGTTTTGGGTTTTTAGATTCGAAAATATTGATGAAAGATGACCCCCTTTATCATACATTCAGCCTAGGGCTTTGTTGCAGCCACAGTCGATATTGCCCGTGAATTTGCAATCGGTCACGTGTTGAACCACAGTCAAAGCAATTGCGCGCGAGCGAATCGGAGCTCGCCCAAGTCGCGCGCCCGGCATCAACGGACTCTATATAAGATAGTGGGACTTTATACAGCGTAACGAAGACTCTACATAAGCCAAAGCTCGATATCGTCACGAGGGCTGATGCCATTTAAATTTTTGCGTCGTGATCTTACCTAGATTGGAGAAAATACCCCAAGAGCTAACTTGACTTGAAGCAAAGCGTCGGCCGAGCTATAAATCTTTATAAGCGATAGAAGCTTGCTAGCCCTGTAGATTGAGCTACTGTTCCATGTAAAGATTGAACATCTCATGATCGTGACACGGACGATTAATGTTCTTAACCCAGCGTCCACTTGCGCCTGCATTGGAAAATATTTGGATTCATACTAATTTATCTCAACTTGCGAATGATCGTATGAAAGCAGCAACATCAATTACACAATCATGAGCAGCAGCTACGAGGCAGCTCGAATGATGTAGCCTTTTTGATAAACTACTTGATTTCTCATGAAACGCTCGTGATTCCACTTCTTGATTTCCTTTTATCTTTATATAACTATGTTCACTATAAACGGCCCTTCTTTTTTGCATGTTGTTTGCTTTGTATTCCGGAGTTCCAGACTCTTGAATCATTTGCCCAACTTCTCAAAAGCTTCCAATACATCGCCAGCGTCGACCTCGTGCTTGTTGAGGTCTTTCAAATCCTCAACAGGTCTTTCGCCTTGTGGAGTAATTCTGAAGGCATGCCTCGAGATTGGGGTGTCCCAATCGATCACTGCGGAATGTACTACTCTTCTGTTGTCCCAAATGACAACAGACCTTGGCTCCCATTGAGCTCTCAATTGCAAATCATGCGAGCCTTCGATATGATTGTACAAAAAATTTAACAAGTAGTCAGACTCTTCTTCTTTCAACTCGACGATACGCCTAGCGAAAGGCTTGTTTAAAAAAATGTTCTTCCTGCCAGTAACTGGGTGAGTCCTAATCAAAGGATGCACATTGGAAACAGGAGCCCTCCGCTCAATTCCTCCTTGTGTTCTTGAGTTCAGTGCTTGTTGTTCCGAGGAGTGTAAAACGTTCAAGCCGTGCAATCTCTTCTGAAACTCAGGCGACAACCGGTTATAAGCTTCTTCTGTGTCGGCGAAAATAGTGTCACCACCCGATTCTGGACCTTCAAGAACAGCGAAAAAAGTCGTGCCAGGGGGTTGAAGCTCGTAAGAAACATCAGAATGCCACGAGATCGCACTCGTCCTTTGTGCGAAAACTCGGTCAAATTCAGTGACGTCTGCTCTTCTATAGGTAATGTGCAACTCTGGATGATTCAAAGGCGCACCGGAAGTTGGATGAATATGAAGTCTACCGAAATGTTGACCGTATTCCACAGCAAACTGAGGACCTTTCTCACCGAAATCTTGGTCTCTGAAAATTACCACACCTCTCTGGGCCACTAAAAGCGCTAATTCATCCTTGCCTTTGTCGTCCAATTGGGAGAGCTGAACACCTCTTACCTCAGAGCCCAATTTAGGCGTCACTCTTTTCACTTGATGTTCCACGTCCTTTGGAAGAAGATTTGGAAACGATGGGTCGGCTCGCAAGCCTGGGTCTTCGTGCTTGAAGAATTTCAATGGACGATATTTCTGGTTTGGGTCCCAAGTGGGCAAGAAGTCTGGAAACCTAGATTCCAGTCTGTTGCTTTCACTGACGGTGAGAATACCACCAGAAGTAACCTGGTCTGTCTCTTTGTTGAAATGAGTATCGAAGTCTCCAGAGTGGGAGGACTTTACTGCGGTCATATTAGCTAAATTTTTTGTCTTACGGTCAGTTGTGCGTTCGAAATTCGAAATTTTGAGTGTTTTCGATCGGCAGAGAGGATTCACTTGGAATTGAAAATTGTTCATTTGTGAACAATAAGCCCAACTTATATAAGAGGACAGAACATGGCCTTGCACGTGCTTCCTGAGCCACACTTTACCTCTTGCTGCGAAATTGGCTATTGATTTTTGGAACCAGGCCTGCAGGTGTTATTGTAACACAACGCCATGCATGAGCCACACTCATTTTGGAAAACCCACAAATCCCAAACATGAATCTTAAAATCTTGGAAG
>JAKTYO010000115.1:0-17617 GCA_030578735.1 Metschnikowia noctiluminum | reverse complement strand
AAAAAAAAAAAAAAAAAAAAAAAACAAGATTCTGCTATGGATAAAAACTTTTTCTGTTGGCGTCCATCGCACGTCGTGTCCGTCACAATTCCGTGCTCCGATATCGGAATATCCTGAATACCGACAGCCAGTTTTACTAACATGCATCACCGCGCTCCTCATAAATACTTACGTTTGCTAATTTCGCTAAGGATGATGATTATAGAGTAAGATTAATAAAGCCTTTTTTTTTGCGCAGATTTGAGTATTATCATGGGAGCTTCACAATCACGACAAAGTCGATTTTGGTGTTTGCAGCCAGGCGATCCAAGACGGATCGTCGCATGGTCATTTTGCTCATTTAAGTTCTGACCTGCTGAACTCTGTGGGACGTTCCTCCCGTGTCTCCGATCCGTGAGACAATCTCTTACTTTTTTTTTTTTGTGTTGCCTTTGTTCTCAATTTTAGTCCCAAGGCAGCATTTTTATGTGTCCATTCGCACGCAAAAATGTCACACTGAATGAAACTGTACGCGAGATATGTGATTCTAGAATCTAAAGCTTGCGACGGACTCCTTTACCCACGATCCATTTATTGGAGTCTTCTAAGAATCGTGTTTGAGACCTCATTGACTCAAATGCGTTCTAGGCCGTTTTTTGACAAGCTGGTATAGGCCCAGAATCTATAAGAGAACCCACTTCCGGTTCCGGTGGTTGAGTCAGGACACGGCCAGAGAATTTTAAAATAACACAATTCTAGGCATACACGTGTTTTCGATGGTTGGTAAACTTTTAAAGTGTTTGTGCTCAAAATCTTCACATACCGTGAACTCATATTCGCATCAGTTGGTCCAAAACTTTGTGTATACGTCTTCTTGAACGGCAAAGCACACAGAATCGGGCGTCTGAAGACGAAGTTAGTATACGGAGATAAGAAAAAATGCTTCTTAAGAGAATTGTTAAGCGAATTTGAAAGGATTCGGGGCTAGTGCGGCTTACATGGCCATCCAAAAGTAGGAGCAGCTGTTTCCACGCTCTTGAACCCATTTAATCTTCTGGAATTTCGCCAATCGCGAGGAATTAGTCAAATTTTCCTGCAACTCCAATCGAAGTTCATTGTTTCGTGTCGAGTACATCAGAAGCCATCTATCTCCCAGCTTGTGAAGACGTCGCGTCAGCGACCCGAGAGAAGAAATCAAGCAAATTTTTGCACGCTGCATCGCTAGGGAGAGTATCTTCCTAAACACAGCAGATCTCAGGGCCTCAAATCCAAGGCTACTTCAAAAAATACTGCAAGCATACAAAACACTATATCTTTACTATCCCATTAGCAAGGACGATTGTTCCGAAGAGCTCATGAACATCCACCTTGCCACTATCCTTGACCGACGAATTAAGCTTGACTTTTTTCGCGTTGTGGTGTTCGAGGATTAGGTGCTTCGCAAAATAAAAGTGCATTATTATACTCTTTACGACCGTTGCAAGAGACTTTATGCGGGATCGGCGAAAAAAGGGCAAAGCAAAAGCATTAGCGAGGGCGGAACATCAACAAGTTGCAGACCCCGAACACTCCAAATTTCATAAACTTCCTTAAAAGGACTGTATTAAACCTGGCACAAGCACCGTGGAAGAAGTGGCAGCTTACCTCAGTCTACTAACAGAGACGCGAAAGGACGTGATCTCGTTTTACCGGGGCAATCAATACACAAATCCTGTCATCTTTTATATTGCAAAAGACTACCTCGCCATGCCTGCCAGTGCAGAACTATCTGAGATTTTATTGCCTGCGACGAGTAATACAGACACAAAACGGAAACAGATTGCCGCCAGAATTGACCAAAATATTAGTTTTCCCCTAATGTATGGGTAAGCTTCTTGGGTATGAGAAGAATGACAGGGATCAGATTGCAACCGAGAAGACGGACTCGGAATTGGAGGAATAAAGCATCGATGAGTCGGCCGGAAAGTAAAGTGAGAGCTGACCTTGATTTCAACTCACTTAGAAGTCTCATTGTCGACGATGTTTCTGAGAACATCACAAGAGACTTAAATCATACATTTCTCCGTGAAGGAATCACGACAACACGAGGTATGAGTAACCAGGAAAAGAGGGTGAGAAGCTAATTGTAGTTCGTCGAATGGTCTAAGCAGTGTTTTCTGCGTCGCTTTCTTGGTACGCAGTTTCACCAGCTCGGCCTCCACACGTCGAGTCGGGGTTCTAAACTTGCAAAACCCTTAGAAAATACATTGACTACGCTACTGGGCCCAAAGTACTTCAACAGCCATGACGCATTCTTCTTTATGAATAGCTTGTTTTGTAACATGTTATGGCATAATATGCACCTCCAAAAATCTTACTGTTGGAGCACATTGTAAGCCAAAAAATAGTTTTGTAACACGCGTAATACGGTTCGGCACTCAACTCACAAAATGGATCTTATCAATTCCGCTTGAGTCTACATTGGCTCAGCCTTGAAGTGTGCTGAATGCAGATACTTGAATAATCTAACAGTTCGGGAGAACCTAACCAGAAATCTAATGAATCAGTCTGCTTTTCCGAGAAGTCTTGTGAAAACTGCAGCTGCTGGGCGATTGAAACACGGACAAGTCTTCAGCCCAGGCAATGGTTACTAAGTGGAAATGAAGTCAATTTCACCTGATACTCTCTCGCTGAGTTTAAATCGCATCCATGATTTCGAGATGATGTGCATCAAGCGTGATATTCATTTAAAAGTGCTACCTCTTTCTCATCTCGTGTATGAGAACTCTGAGGTTCGAAACAAACAGATGATCGTGCACCTTCAAGACAAGTTAGTTAATTAAACAAGAGATTGCTTTGCAAACTTTAATAACATTCATTAGAATTTTTGAAAAAAACAGTTTTGTGGTTTTGAAAATGCAAAGTGCGTGTTTGCAAGAGTTCAAGTCGTTGCTGACTCTTATACTGGCTGCAAAATGTGGAGTACTAAAGAAAGAGCAGTAACTGAACTACGGGGATTATTGAACTTCTGAAATCTTCTGTATGTGGCGGTAGATTGAAATTTTTCAGTGGGAGTTATAATTATAAAATTTTCACAGAGCGACTAAAAGAATTTCCAGCGGTCTTTTGCGGGGCACGGTCCATCAAACAATCCAAAAATTAACTTGGACTTCAAAAGACAAAATGAATACATGACTTTTTAAACTCTAATCCCCTGAGAATTGAGGCAAAACAGACTCTTTAGCCGCTAGCGAATGACAAAGAACAAGGTTGTTGGCATCTGCCACAGCCTTCCATATCGCATTTGGCCAGAGTTCGAGACCGCCAATTTTATGAAGACGCAAGTAGAGACGAACGTCGCAGAGAGTGCTAACAATTTTCGAATTTCTTTTACCAAATTGCCTGCTGAACGTATTTGGCATTTTTTTTTAGAGTAGAATCTCAGTTAGACCATTGGATTCCCCTGAAGCATCACTTTGTATTACCCGCAAGTTGAAACATACTCAAGAAGGAGAGTAAAATAAAAAAAAGAGTGCAAAGATGCGTAAAAATAAACAGAGGAAAAAGAAAAGGCAACTCCTGAATCACAAGAGGCAATTTTTGAAACAAAACAGCCAGCTTATGGCTTTTTTCTCATGAAAAAGTAATCAATTTCTAAAAGACTGTCTTTGATACTTATCTATCTTTGAATAAATATCGAATTCCCTCGACCTCACCAAGAAGCGTTTTCCCCTACTTCCTGGGACCGCAACTCTGGGGGTCTCTAGTGTCACGTGGTACGTTGTCTATGTGCAGGACTGGGGATGAAGCCGCCAGTTCCTGGGTGAAGAATTTTCACCCACCAGCAAAATATTCCGTGCTTTTTCTGGTCACGGTTGCTGGACGTTTTTATAGAGACACTAGTAACCTTCTTGGTCTAGCACACTTAAGAAACAGCGATACTGAAATCTAGGCCCGCGCACGTGACCCGCGCTCGCCAGGTGCGCATCTAATTAGCTTAACCAACACAGGAAAATTTTCAAACTGCTTTATTGTATCTTTTGAGCCCCACGTTTCCATATCCAATGTCGGACCAGAACCAGTATACACCAGAGATGTTGGCTCAGGACATGGCCAACACCAACGTTGGTGACCAGCCCTCTCAGCCAGGCCAGTACAAGGTCAACACGGCCCAGGCATTTGTGCCCCTGGGCGGCTACAACCAATACCAAAACTACCAGGGTCAAGGTTACCAGGGTCAGGGTTACCAGGGCCAAAACTACCAGGGCCAAAACTACCAGGGTCAGAACTAACCAGTATCAAAGCTACCAGCAGGGAGGAAAAGGTCAGTATAACAATCAGTACAACAACCAATACAACAACCAGTACAACAACCAGTACAACAACCAGTACAACAACCAGTACTCTGGCCAGCAATTCAACCAGTATAACAACCAATACCAGGGATACAGCGGATACCAGAGCCAGCCTCAGCCGCAACAGGCTCAAGGCATGTCATTGGCAGACTACCAAAAACAGCAAACGGCGTCTCTGGCAAGCTTGAACAAGCCCAAGAAGACGTTGAAGTTGGCCTCGCTGTCGGGAATCAAGTTGGCCAATGCCTCGAAGCCCGCTGAAAAGAAGGAGGAGCCAAAACAGGCCCCTAAAGCCGAAAAGGCCACTGTTTCCAGTACTGAGCCACAGGCTGCAAAGCCCGCGAGTGCTGCCAAGTCCGAGACCCCAGCAGAGACCAAGACCGAGGCCAAGGCTGACACAAAGGTCGAGGAGAAACCCGAGGCCAAGAAGGAATCGAAGCCAGAGTCTGTAGATTCCAAGCCTGCACCTAAAGCCAAGGCCACTAAAGCCACTCCTTCGGGCTCCAAGTCCGGCACCACTACCAAGGAGCTGACCCCTGTTCCTACTGCGGACACCGTGGCCAAAGCTCAGGAGGACGAGGTTGACGAGGAGGTGGTCAAAGATATGTTTGGCGGCAAGGACCACGTGTCGATCATTTTCATGGGCCACGTGGATGCAGGAAAGTCCACCATGGGTGGAAACATCTTGTATTTGACCGGCGCCGTCGATAAGCGTACCGTGGAGAAGTACGAGCGCGAGGCCAAGGACGCCGGAAGACAGGGTTGGTACTTGTCCTGGGTCATGGACACCAACAAGGAAGAAAGATCCGATGGTAAGACCATTGAGGTCGGCAAAGCATACTTCGAGACGGACAAGAGAAGATACACAATCTTGGATGCTCCAGGCCACAAAATGTACGTGTCTGAAATGATTGGAGGCGCCTCGCAGGCTGACGTGGGAATTTTGGTGATTTCCGCAAGAAAGGGAGAATACGAGACCGGTTTCGAAAAGGGTGGTCAAACGAGAGAGCATGCCTTGTTGGCCAAGACTCAGGGTGTGAACAAGATTGTGGTCGTGGTCAACAAGATGGACGACACCACCGTCGAGTGGTCAGAGGAGCGTTACAAAGACTGTACCACTAAGCTTGGCCAGTTCTTGAAGGGAATTGGCTATGCAAAAGACGACATCATCTTCATGCCTGTTTCGGGATACACTGGCGCTGGCTTGAAAGACCGGATCTCCAAAGATTTGTGTCCGTGGTACGATGGTCCATCGTTGCTCGAATTCTTGGACGACATGAAGACAGTCAACCGTCACATCAATGCTCCTTTCATGTTGCCCATTTCCGGTAAAATGAAGGATATGGGTCTTGTTGTCGAAGGTAAGGTTGAGTCTGGCCACATCAAGAAGAACGGTTCCTTGCTAATGATGCCTAACAAGACATCTGTTGAGGTTGTTTCGATTTTCAATGAGACTGAGCAAGAGTGTGACACGGCGTTCTGTGGCGAACAGATCAGATTGAAGCTCAAGGGTGTCGAGGAAGAGGATGTTCAACAAGGTTACGTGTTGACGTCGCCAAAGAACCCAGTCAAAACCGTGACGCGATTCGAAGCACAGATTGCGATTGTTGAATTGAAATCCATCTTGTCCAACGGTTTCTCGTGTGTTATGCATTTGCACACGGCCATCGAGGAGGTCAAATTTGTCGAGTTGAAACATAAGTTAGAGAAAGGTACCAACAGAAAATCCAAGAAGCCACCTGCTTTTGCCAAGAAGGGTATGAAGATTATCGCAGTGTTGGAGGCTTCAGAGGCCGTTTGTGCAGAAACTTACAACGACTACCAGCAATTAGGTAGATTCACCTTGAGAGACCAGGGCTCTACCATCGCCATCGGTAAGATTACGAAGTTGTTATAAAGTCATGGTACCTATGGCTACAAGGTAGGATAAGGATGATGGGACCTGGCAACCGATGGGCCGAATGCTTTCCTGCCGTGCACCTTATACACTTTCAACCAAACTCTCGAATAAGGTGATGAGATTTTCCACTCCATCGAGAATGTTATCGTCTGGTCCTTCGCCAGGCGTGAACTTTGCGTGAGCGAAGTCAATAAGATTGAGACGAGAGAGCGGTGCGGTTCGCGAGTCAGTGTCTGAGCCCAGATCTGAATCTGATTCTGATTGCGATTCTGCGCCCGATCTCGATTCCAAATCCCCAGTTTCCAATGGGTCATGAACCAACGGATCTGCGCGGGGGTACGAAGAGGCATCAATAGTAGCCCACCTTTCAGGGTCTCCTTCATAGATGAAGAGCAAGGAGCCTGACTTGATCCGTACCTCAGTATCTAGAAGACAGTTGTATAGGAGCTGCAATCTTTGGAGAAATTTCAACACGAGCTGCGAGCGTAGCGGGATATTTTCTTTGAAAAAGGTTCGAAGGGCCAGCGCCACGGTGTTCTCACTCAAGAGCCGCCCGAACATCTTATCAAATTTTGTATAATGCCCTCCATCCTCGGTAGTCTCGGTGTGCATAGTAGACTTCAAGTCGGGCGACATTAAGGCCGGTTCACTTGGCTCCACCTCATATATTTTCATGCCACAAATTCTAAACCCAAGCGTCCCGCTCGTAGTAGATTTGCTAACAGCCGCCAACCTCTCCCTTTTCGACGCTGAAACGGTGTCGTCAGTCAAAACAGACCCAAGCTTGATATCAAGGATGCACGGGTGTTTGTACCCATGGCAGAGGTTCAGAAGAACGAGGTACAGGTTTTCTATCGGGTCCCGCTTTAGGTCCACTATTTCCGCCGGCAGATCCATGCGGTCGACTCCCTCGGGATCTAGCACTATAGCGCCATCCACGAAATTTGTTCCCTGGCTCATAGTGCCCATAAAAGTAGGCATCCAGTGTGCCAAATGGCTTCCTAGAAGTTCTGGCTCTGCAGATAAGTCACCATTTGCCTGGGTGTAAAAATCGATTTCCTGTGCCGACGACCTCTTGGCGAAAATGGGGCCGGCCATGAGAGTACCTTCGTGCCCTGCCACTTGGTGTTCAGAGGCCACAAAGTTCATGTGTGTTAGAAAATGGGAAGCAAAAGTCTAGTGAAGGTGAGAGGTGAGAGGAGAACGTTGAGGCTTGAAGTGGAGTCGCGCCTATAAGGCCTGACGACTCACGAGAGGTGGGAAACAATTGGTGCAAGTGTTCGTAAATTGGGTACAACTATTTTTTTTTATGTATTTGAAGATTCATGTTTATGTGATTTTAAGAAATATAAGTCAAGACAAGATTGAAGAAGAAGAAGAAATAAAAATCGAGATTCACAGACATGGCGGTAATGGGGATGAGCATGTGTGATAGTTTGAGAGACACAGGCTGGAACATGAGTTTTTTTTTTTTTTTCTTTCTTGGTGGCTAATTAATTTTGAACAAGCGAGTGTCTTGTAATAACTCAAAACTTGAATATTGCCTATGTTTAGCTTTAATGCCTTTTGCGCTCGATAAACGCTGAAACCCGGGCCAAATTTTCTCTGGCTCGTTAGCGAGTTAACCTATTTGATGTAGGAAGTCTTTGTCAACTTCCCGCAAAGAAAGAATTTGAAGGTTGCAGAGAACAGATTCTTGGTAGTTTTCAGGATTGCATAAAGCACGGAATATTAATCTAACGACAGATAACGGGCGCAATTGGAAATTGACAAACAAGAGCTTTCACTTAAAAGGAATAGTATCAAATGCCAGGTGCCCCAAGTGTGACAAACAATACATAAATATAGTGAAAATTTAACGGGCCTTTTTACTCATGTTTCAAACTGAGACCTGAAATTTGAGACATGAGTCTTGAAGTCCCAAGCTGAGACATCGAGACTCTCTATCAGGGACTTGATGTCAAAGCATCCGGAGGCTTTCCTCCGCTATAGAAGCCTGTGCCCTGAACAACCAGGTCTCAAAAGCAGGGACGTCTTTGAGTTTCCCAAACTCATCAGCTAGCGTAAGAAGTCTTCGGTAAAGCAGCGGAATCAAAGTAATGTAGTCTTTCACTTTGACGTCCAAAAACCCAAGAAGATCGTGGAGAGCCAAAACTCGCACATTGAGCAGGATGAGCTCATATACAATGGCATGTTCTCGAACAGTATCTGTTTTGTAGTTCTTTAAATACCCCGAAGCGTCTGCCATAGCATGAAACATGCGTCTTGTGGACAACGCTTGCCTAGAAATTGTATTGTAAAGAGACGTGTTTCTTACAGCTCTTATGATCTCAGTGAGCTCTGTTTTCATATCTTCAGATTTGGCTCCAAATGCAACAAAGTCAAAAGTACTCTCGTTCACGTAGGTCTTCAAGGTTTTGACAAAATTTGTAAGTTTTTCCTTGTTTGTAGCGATGGTGAATCGATCAAGTTCGAGCTGTGTGACAAAAAGATCTTGACAGTAATGCTCTTCAAAGTCTTGTTCCTCCGTACAGTCGACGATGTCTCTAATATGAAGTTCAGAATCTGCGGCAGTCACAACAGAGACAAATGCTGTGGTAATGAAAATTGGGCTGAGGGTTTTCATTATAAGAAGGTAGAGAACTTGAAAGAGAGTAAGATTATGGCCTGAGTTAGGGAAGTGAGTGAGCAGGCAGTTGAGTAAAATTTATAGACACGAAAGCCCATGACACGACTGAGACTGCTCGATGCTTCGTAGCTTTTCGGGTGCTTCTGGTTTATTCATGAGACAGTATGATTTCTTGTGAATGTCTCTTTTCTTTTCAGCTGGGTCTAAAACATCATTTTTGAGGTACCAATTTATGACTCAATCAGTAAGT
The DNA here is from genome assembly GCA_030578735.1 of Metschnikowia noctiluminum. Taxonomy (NCBI): domain Eukaryota; kingdom Fungi; phylum Ascomycota; class Pichiomycetes; order Serinales; family Metschnikowiaceae; genus Metschnikowia; species Metschnikowia noctiluminum. Next base: position 8,525 of record JAKTYO010000115.1, on the reverse strand, counting down.
ATGGATTTAAGTTGACAAGGAACATCTTGCTCCAGATTGCCTGAAATGAGAGAGACAAACTGGAAGCGATAATTGATTCGTGACACGCAAAATCTTCTGTTCCTTCTATTCTACTGAAAGTTAATGCGCGTGAGAATGTTGAAATGTCTATTAAATCCACCGGGGTTTCTCCTTGACCAAAAGAGCCGGTAAAGAAACTTTATTTGATTATATGATGAAACTTCTTATCCCTTTTGTACGAGTTCCCAATTCAATTTCGTAACGATCCATGTTTCAGCTTCATTTGAGATGATGCTAATCTAAAAGAGAGATAAAATAGGCAATTTTTTTTACCACCAGATACGATGAAATCTCAACTCTTTGAATTCTTTATGCCTTTTGCTCAAATTTGAAATAAAGTTCAACCTCTTGAAGCGTAGACCCGCTACATCTCTGCTGAATCAGATAGTCGATACAAAGCAGGAAAATGTTCGAAGATTTGAACTTGACGCTTCTGATCATCTCAGTGCCCGATATTCTGGCAACAGATAGGTTTGGGTTTATTTTGTCACCCAAAACGACCTCCCCAGCTTCGGTAACAGTCAAATACTTCTCGGTATCAGGAAACCATAAAGCGCCGTGATCCAAAAGATTCACCGTGGTGAACACATCATTTGCGACAAGTTGGCTGCCTCTTAGTCCCACGTCATATTTCAAAGGTGAATATTCAGGAACTTCAATGAACAATTTTCCCTTTTGGAAAAACTCTATGGCCATAGTCGGGGTGATAAGCGAAACAATGATTATTTTCGTGGGATAATACATGGCTTTGGTCGAGTCAGTGAGGTGTCAGGAAATATTGTGATCAAGACTTTGTCTCATCATAAGTCAGCCATGTAAAGAGCATGCTATTAATATCAGTTTGAAATTTTGAAGACGATCTTCTGACACTTTTTGCATCACATGCGTCGCAAATTGCAAAAGCTATATTAAGGCAAAACTGCTTGCAAAAGCTATTGTTTGGCTCGAAGTTAGATTCCATCTCTCACTGGTAAACTTGCTCATTTTTAAGACAAGAAGAATAGTTCATGTGAGTTGTTCCGGACTCGCTACAATGGTCGAGTCTTCATTTTGGTTCAGGAATGGCTCTTCTTACTATTGAAATCCCGTCCCACACAAGAAAGACTTTCAGACGTGCGCCTGATACATCTACATCGAAAAGTGCTCTATTGACTCTTTGGAAGCATATTTCGTAAGCCACATCAGGAGTGAAACTGATCAGAAAGAACTGACTCGCCACTAAATGTCGTTCTCATCGTGTCAAGATTTTAGATCTGAGCGGGAGCTTGAGGCTTGAAAATAATCAAAAAAGAAAAAAAAGAGGTTTTTCATATCCCGTTTGGCGCAAACTATTTGTTGAAAGAGAAGACTATGGGGGGATTGAAAATAATTTCGATGTATTGTTACTATACCTCGACTTATGAGCTACGAAATCACTTAGTCGAGAACATCTTCGATTTGATTTGCCCAAATCCGAAAGAGCAAGGCTTTTGAGCCTCACGCGGAATTAAATCTGAACATTGGAGTTGGTAGTAAAAATCGAGTAACGCCCTATAATATAATGAATCTTTGGAAAAAAAAAAAAGCACAATCCCGGGTCTGTTCGAATGAGTTGAACCTTTTAGCTTTTACTCTCGATCAAAAAAGTACGTGAGCCTATTAGCTTGGAGTTATCCTAGTTTTGATACACAAGCCTTAGGTTTTTTTGTGTTTCAGTTTCAGAATGCTTACATTCTTGACACATAGTATAAGGTTCAGGCACTTAGAATAAGTACCCAAAACCCCTACATTCCACCCCGAAGTAACCTTAATTGGGCTTTTTCTTTTTCTTTTTTTTTTTTTTTTTTTTTTTTTACTTTCAAATTTTTGATTTGCTTTCTGACGAGGACTCATCACAAAAAAAATCGAAGTACTGGGTTGGGTCCACACCAGCGGTCATTGTCAATGACTGGCTATACCAAAGCTGGCGATTCCAGTAAACAAATTGTATGCCGGTTCTCAATCAGATCATAAAGCTTTTTCTTTCAAAGAAATTCATTATTATACGATGGTTTTTGATAAGAGAAAAACGTTTTCTCATCTTCTCCTGATCTCTTTCGAAGGTTTCTATCGTGCCAATGGTCAGAATTGCTTACTTCCAGACTCACTTCAGATTGGGAACAGGATCAAACCTGTTGGCGCACCTGGTCACGTGCTTCACCATATGCGAGCATTAACGAGATACGAGCAACTTGTCACCAGGCCATGAGAAAGAGACACGACAGAAACAAGAAGATTGTTTTCGAGCTCTGAAAAAGAAGCCGTTCTTCTCAAAACAGATAAACTTTACCAAATCTATATAGTCTTGATCGTCCAGCCTTTTCCGTGATGCCTTCATGCCAGCTTCTAGTGATGGGAGTCACGTGCGGCCTCATTCCAGACTCAGGCGAAAACACCACGCGCCCGGTCTTATATGCACGCCCAGAACCAGCACTGCCCGTCGCGCCAGAAATAACATCAACCGCCGCATATTTGAAGCACACCCTCATCTTTTAAGGCCACGCGAACACCCTGGCCACGCCCTCTAGACGAATCAAGACCCGTCTCATTGTTCTCAGAACCTCCAAAATATACATACCCCCCGTTTTCCCGGCCGGAAAATGAGCAACCCTTACTACACAGGCGGCAACAATGTTGCCGGCGCCAACCACAACACAAACTCGTACGAAATGAGCGCGTTTAAGTACGAGGAAGAAGACGACTTTGTCGGGTTCATGAACGAGATCCAGGACATAAACTTGCAGTTGGACAACTACTCGAACTTGGTCGATTTGATCGCCAGCAAGCAGAAAAACCATTTGCAGGATTTGGACCTCAACGACGACGGCGACGACGGCGAGTACGCCACGAAACAGATCGACCTGCTTGTTTTGGAGGCCTCCAGCTTGCAGAATGAGTTGAAGTCCCGCATCAAAAATGTGCAGACGCAGGCGGCACACCTGAGAAACCCGCAAAAAATCGACCAGGCCGAAACAACCCGTAACAAGTTCTTGGACTTGATCCAAAGATACAGATTGACCGAGAGCAACAACAGAGAGCAAACAAAGGTCCAGGCCGAGAGACAGTACCGGATTGTGAAGCCTGATGCTACGCCTGAAGAGATTCAGGCCGTGGTCGAAGACGGTTCCAGCAACCAGCAGATTTTCCAGCAGGCGTTGATGCAGCTGAACCGCCGCGGGGAGGCCCGCACGGTTTTAAACGAGGTGCAAGTGCGCCACCGCGAGTTGTTGAAGTTGGAGAAAACCATGGCTGAGTTGACCCAGTTGTTCCACGATATGGAGGAGTTGGTAGTGGAGCAAGACCAGCCGATTCAACAGATCGAGGAGCAGATCGGCACCGCTCAGCACGATATCGAGCAGGGTGTGGGCCACACGAACAAGGCGGTGGTGCTGGCAAAGAAAGCCCGTAAGAAGAAGATTTGGTGCTTTGGTATCTGTGTGCTCATTCTCTGTATCGTCGCGCTTATTTTGGGTCTTTACTTCGGTTTGAGAAAGTAGAGTCGAGCGTAATTTCATGAAGCTGGGACTCACACATTTATCATTCGATAAGGGCGTTACGTCCCAGGATGTGTCGAAGACGCGCTGATTTTATCGACGTAATATTTGAAGCGAAGAAGCGATGTTGCATAGAAGTGACACTAATGAGAGAAGCTCACGACATAAACCGCCGAAAAAGTGGACGCCAGAAGACGCAAATGGCATGAAGTTCGGGGCATGACCCCGTTATCGGCCGTTTAATACAAGAAACTAGAGGGATATCTTGCGATTGAGTTCATCCAGAGCTTGGGTCGATTGAAGCGCAAGTGCATGTAGCGAGTACGAGCCACCAGGCGAAAAGCTAATTAATACATAACAACAGCTTGAGGGAGGGGACAGGGCACCAAAAGTATACTCTTGAGATTTTGCGATTGCACTCTATGGTCGGGTTGACAATTTTTCAGCTGAGACAATTTGTAAAGTGCTTCATTGCGACGCAGGACACATCTACATCACTAAGGCCCTCTAGTGCAAGACAAATATCTGATCCCAGTAGTCAATGAAATAAGTTCATGTTGAACGAGATAATGTGGCATCACGCTCGGCTCAAGTTTCGAAACAAAGGCTTTTTCACCAGATTCTCAGATATACAATGCACATATAGCAATCTCAAATGTGAGTTTTTGGGTTGGAGGCGATGACAAGGTTTGGCATGCCCTCGACTATATCCCAGCTTCACTTAGGACCTTCACTTAGGACCTGATTTGAAGAACTTTTTCTGCCTGAAACAACCCTTATCATCTGATCTCAGAATCAATTGCATGGCCCAGTCATGTTGCATATGCGGATCCTGAGCCCGGTTTCCTCACGCCATTGTTCAACTGACGGGTGAGAAATTTAAAGACATTTCAGTTCCTGTTAGACCGCCAGTCCCCTTGAAGCCATTGCTGACACAAATATTGATTAAATTCCATCAAAACTCTCCTGATTCTGACTTGTTTCCACAATTCAAAAGCTCCAAATCTGATGCGGCTTGAACTGTTAATTTTAACGTAATTATTCAAGCGAGGAAGTCACGAAAGTAGCGTCATTTTAAGAAGCACACGCAGGAAGACGGCTCAAGCGTCCTGAAAAAAAAAAAAATCTCTTGATTTGGCGCACCTCTTAAGGTGCCATTTTCAGAAATGTTACCAAGCACAGCATTGTTCTATCAATGTAATGAAATCTGGGCCGACAGAGAATTCATTGGGATCAGCAGATTGAAATACGCCAGCACAGAAAAAAAATAATACTGAAATTAATTGTTATTGAGCAGCCCAGAACCGAAAGTCATAGAAATAGAAACGAGATGGAATCTACGCCTCATCATGGCGGTCCAATGAGATAGCGGACAACCTCCGGAAAAGCCGTGCGATTGCCTCGGCAGCGTATCAATCCATATAATGCCGCATGAATTGGCGGCACTCCGCGACTAGGATCGTGCTGTGTACAGTCTAGACGGCTCGGTATGCAGAACCACCACCTGATTGTGAATTGCTTTTTCCGCGCGTGTCGCACTTGTTGCGCGCATATCCCTCTCTCGCGGCCCGCCTCCCGCATGTGCATGCATACAGTGTAGCGATGACAATAGGAAAAAATTACCTTCCCTGCGGCCGCCTGACTCCTACAACCTTATCTCTACTTGTTCGAACTTGCGAAAAGTGGAATATAAGAAACGCCTGCCGCGTCGGACTACCCCGTTTTCCTCGTCAGGCAGTTCTTAAACTAGTGGTGCACACTCCAACCTTTCCTTGCTTCATCCTAATTACTCATAAATCATCAGCATGGGCGATCAAGAGAAAATGATCAGTCACGAGCCTGTGCCTGTCAAGGACGGGTCTTCGTTGGACGCGTATGAAAAGTCGCTCTCCGACTCCGGAATGGGCGAGACCTCCGAAGGCGGCTTGGGCTACTTCAACAAGTTGGCGGCCAAGATGAACGCAGAAACCAAAGGTATTGAGCTTGTCACAGATGAAGAAAAGGGTGACGACTCCATCATCAACGCCGCCAGTATGTGGTGGTCGGCCAATATGGTCATTGCGACCTTCTCGCTTGGAGCTCTTGGAGTCACGGTCTTCTCGTTGTCTTTCTTCCAGTGCATCATGTGTATTATTTTCTTCAATCTCTTGGGCGCGTTGCCTGTGGCGTACTTCTCCATATTTGGAGTCAAGTTGGGGCTCCGGCAAATGATTTTGTCGAGGTTTCTTGTGGGCGACTACGCACAGAGAATCTTTGGGTTTGTCAACATGGTGGCGTGTGTGGGCTGGGGAGCCGTGAACATCATGGCCTCTGCGCAATTGCTTAACATCATCAACAACGGCAAGTGCCCACCATGGGCCGGGTGCTTGATCTTGGTCGTGTGCACGATTCTTGTCACTTTCTTTGGATACAACATCATTCACACGTACGAGAAGTACTCGTGGATTCCAAACTTGGTGGCGTTCATTGCCATCATTGCCAGAATGGCCATGTCGAAGAATTTCACCTGGGGCACGACCGTGGGTGGCGAGACCACTGCCGGAAACGTCTTGTCGTTTGGTGGTACCATCTACGGGTTCGCCACCGGCTGGACAACCTATGCTTCAGACTACACGGTGTACCAGCCTAGAAACGCCAACGTTTTTCGGATTTTCTTTGGGATCTTGCTTGGGTTGCTTCTTCCCTTGATCTTCACCATGACCTTGGGTGCGGCGTGTGCCACGGGTACCCTCACCAACACTAGATGGGCGGAATTGTATGAGGAAAAATCTATCGGAGGCCTCGTGTACGCGATTCTCGTCGAGAACTCGTTGCACGGCTTTGGCGAGTTCTTGTGTGTGATTCTTGCACTTTCCACGGTCGCCAACAACATTCCCAACATGTACTCCGTGGCGTTGTCGGCACAGTCGATGTGGTCGCCTTTGAAAAAGATTCCTAGAGTGTTCTGGACCATTGCCGGAAACTTTGCCGTGTTGGCGATCTGCATTCCAGGATACTACCATTTCGAGTCGGTCATGGAGAACTTCATGAACATGATTGGTTACTACTTGGCCATCTACGAGTGCATGTCTTTGTCCGAGCATTTTATCTGGAATAAAAACAAATGGAGTGCCTACGACTACGAGAACTTCAACGACAAGAAGAAGTACCCGGTGGGAATCGCGGGTGTTTTCGGGTTCTGCTGTGGTTGTGCCGGTGTTGCCGTGGGCATGAACCAGGTGTGGTATCAGGGTGTGATTGGAAGAAAGATTGGAAATTACGGTGGAGAAATTGGATTTGAGTTGGCCGGTGTGTTTTCCGCCATTGGCTTTAACTTTGTTAGATACTTTGAGCGCAAGTACGTGGGCCGTTAAGCGGCGCGTGCATTGTACATAATATAATGGAAACTTTTACGAATAAGGCTTTTACCGTTATAAAAGAGTGAGTTTGGAAGAGCCCTAGGTTAAGGTTTAGGGAGATGCAAATTCGTACAAATTCAGATTTCCGGACGGTCATGAAATAACCATAACGGTCGAAATTGATCGCTCAACTCAAAAACCCTCGATTAGATAACAATTTACGAGCTAATTCCGAGCTTCTACAAGTCTTGTGATGATCTCCTCTATCGGGAACGATAAGAAGTCGTGTTCATCTTTATCTCCATCGCCCTAATGCATGCTGCGCGACATATACCACGGAGTATTCCGGCCGCTTATGCGCTTTACTTATCAGATAAGCTTGCAGTTTCGGGGTGGTCGCCGCCAGTGCAGTTATCGGCAAAGCCGCGCCAGTCCCGTCGCACCCGTACCCCACGCGTTATCTATGCGTAAATGCATTCTCATGAAAAATCAATCTGAATCTGAAATACGATGTTGGCTCATGTGATAACCGCCGCTTTTCTGATTTTCACCGTTTGTCTATTAGCAATCGCACTGCTTTCTGAATTGAAAGTACTTGTTCGCTACGGGAAAGTCGCCAATGTTCGAGACCTCAAAGAGAGCACTTGGACATCTCGAGTCATCAATACAGTGTCTAAATTCACTGTTCCTAAAGCCTGGTTTGCTCATTTCTACGTGTTCTATCTGGTACTAATATGGGCACAGTTGTTTTTCTTCCCGGCTCTTGTTTTGAAAAACGGCAAATATACGCTCACTTGGCTTTTCCTCGCGTGCCAGGCCACCAGGCGATTATACGAAAGCTATAAAGTGACTCGTTGGGGCTCTACTTCACGTATGCATATATCTCATTACTTGATGGGCCTTTTGTTTTACGCTGGGGTAGCTGTCACGTGCTTTCTTGGCCTTCAGAACCTGGTTGCGGGATTTGAGTCCAAATCTTTGTGGTTTTCTTGTTACTGGAACGGGTTCTTGGTGCTTTTTTTCGTAGCTCTTCAAATTGACCAATACCGCAACCACAAACACTTGGCTGGCCTCATGAAGTATTCTGTGCCAAATGCTGGGCTTTTTTCGATAGTTTCCAGTGCGCACTACCTCGATGAAATCCTAGTGTATTTGGTTGTCGCTGTACATAATTTCACACGGGGGAATATCATTGCGGCAGATTGGGCCGCTCTCAGTCTTTGTGTTTTTGTGTTGGTGAACCTTTCAATCAGTGCACGAGAAACTCACGAATACTACACAGAGAAATTTGAGGACTTCTCGGTGAGATTCGCCGTGATCCCAGGTGTCATTTAGCATCAGATAGAAACGTTGTGTACTGAAGAGCAAATACTCATGTTGTATCTGCTTCACGACAAGCCATGATAAAACGTACAAAAGTAATGTCACTTTCTTGTTGATCTATCAACTTATCGTCGTTGAGTTCTTAAACATGATGTTTTTCAGACTGAGCTTACCAGTTCAGACTCGACTCAAGCTGGCTTTTGATTTTGGCGACAGGCTGAATAGTTTTAGTGTTGACTTGCCAAGGCACCAGTGAAGTGATGTTTGAGTTGAAATGTTTGAGTTGAAATGT
>JAKTYO010000114.1:0-17896 GCA_030578735.1 Metschnikowia noctiluminum | reverse complement strand
ACACTTGTTCAGGTCGCTAAGTCTTTCGTGGAATCGGCAATCTAAGGATCATTATATCTTTTTTTTTTAAAGAAACAATATGCATCACAGGAAGCCGGTTTTAGGCGACCCGAAAAACTATATATCTATAGAATAAAAAACCTGTAATGGAAGTTTTCTCACGCGTTGCAAGAATTTTTTTTTTTTTTTTTTTTTTAAGAAAAAAGGTGTACCGCACATGTATCGTTGACGTGATTTTTTTTTTGTCTGATTCCTCTAACGTGAAGAACTAGAGAATTCCCTTTTATGTATATGCGTTTACTTAAGCTTATAAAAGCAAACCCAACATTTTTCAACTGAATAATTACTTACTTCAGCAAAAACGCAAGGTTTCTCTGCCCAATACATATAGTCTGGGATATCTAGCAAAGCGTTTTCATCGAACACACAATCCGAAGTAGTGTAGTGGCTATCACGTGACGCTCTCACCGTCAAGATCGGGGTTCGATTCCCCGCTTTGGAGTTGTTTTTTACTTTTTTTTGCCCCCCCTACCTTCTCAAAATGCCTGGAATTAAGTTACTGCACGCTTTTGAGTTGAAATTTGTCCTGTTGAACCCGTCTGGTGTGCTCGAAAATGGTATGAAAGAAGTGAAGGAATTTTAATTCGAAGGCGCGGAATGTCTTGGGTCGCAGTATGTATCAGATGCAGAACTTTGCCGCAAGCCAAACAGCATGAATTAGTTCACGTAGATATAGCCAATCAAGAACATTTCTGTTCTATAGACACAGCAAACTTCTAGTTTCGACACGTTTTTGAGCGGTAGATTATTTCTGCTTCTTTTCGTGTGGTCCATCTTTTTTCTTTATTGGCCATTGAGATTCGAAAGCTTCAGTAACTCACAAGGTGCGGATCTTTCGGCGAGCGTTTTTTTTTTACCCCACCGCGAACGTTCTTGACAGACGAGCCAAAAGGACACACGCACATTCTACTCTGTAGTAAGACCTCACGAGTACAATAAAAAAGGAAGAAGATGGCCAGAGGCAATCAGAGAGACTTGGCAAGAGCCAAGAATTTGAAGAAGCAGCAGGATGCCGCCAAGGCTCTGAAGAAAGATGGGGATCCAAAGAAAAGAATGGAGTCCGACGCAGAGAAAATGAGACAGAAACAAGCTTTGGGTATGTGGACATGATGGGAACAAAGAAAAAAAAAAAAGAAGTAAAATGTAGAGCTTGTACTAACTGTGATGTAGCGGATGCCAAGAAGGCTGCCGAAGCTCAAAAAGGCAAGTGAGAAGGAACCCCACTTGGTGATATGGGTCGAAGATAGCCTGCTCTCGACAAAATCGCCAAAAATCGAGGCCTCGTTTGAGCACAACTGTGGCCTATAGTCTTCGATGTGGCTATTCAACGAATACTCAATCCCTGGTTTCGCTTGGAGTAGACGGTTGGATTGACACAAACGGTCTTATTTCGGGCTTGGCGGAGCGTCCGATCACCAAGCATCAGTTAAGACCAAACAATATCACGCAAAAAAAATAAAAAATAAAAAATTAGAAATAATATACACAGAAGTCATGAAATAGAATGTCCGTATGCAATTCCGGTCAACATAGGGTTTCGGATATAATTCTGCTTTTTCCTTATTACCGGTTTCCGAAACGAGTTCCCGCGAAAATGAAGAGAGAATAGATAAACATGACTCTAAGCTTTACACTCACGAGAAAATGCCAATTTGAGAAAGCATTGGTAAAAACCAAATTCAACAAGATCTCAAGCGCAATCAAGAAAGGTTAAAAGCAAAGCCATGCTATTAAAAATTGGAGCACATTCTCGGCCTGTTCAGTGTCTCTGTCGTATGGTATTCATCGTCTCTTGGTAGAAACCAGGCGCAAAACTTAAAAAAAAAAACTTGGAATCGCGTTAGGCCCCCGAAACTTGGCGCTTGAGCCGCCATCGCATATTAACTTTTCCGACCAATTTCTACGCCGGCGTCGCCCTAAGTCGCATTGCATTTGCGCAATGGCCGGGGCCTCAGGGCCCAACCACCCGATTCTCCCAGCTTAACGCTTTAAACTCAAGCCCCCGTCGCCCTATCGAGTCTCCGCGATCAGGCCATTAGTATGTATATAAGATTTATATATCAGAGCCGTTCCGCAGTAAGAGGAATACACAAACATTTCATTTATCATTGAGACTAATCCCACCGAACAACTTACTCAACAAAACCCTAAATAATGTTGCTCAAGGAATCGTTTCACGATGTAAAGACTTCGTACGGCACCACTATGCGTCTTTTCGTATACCATCCCGTGGTGCCTAACTACCCCAAGGCCAAATTCCCTGGTGTTATCGTATACTCTGAGATCTACCAGGTGACAGGTCCAGTCTCTAGATTTGCAAAAGATATTGCGGGCCAAGGGTACGTAGTGGTTGCACCTTCAATCTACCACAACTTCGAGTCACACGAACCGTTGGCATACGACTCTGAGGGTACCGATAAGGGCAATTTATACAAGGTGGAAAAAGAGTTGAAGTCCTACGACGAGGACAACAAGCTTGCTGTGGAGTATTTAAAGCTGCTTCCTACATGCACTGGCAAGATTGGCGCCACAGGCATGTGTTTGGGAGGCCATTTGGCGTTTAGAGCAGCCTTGGATCCGGCCGTGAGTGCAGCGTTTTGTTTCTTCGCCACAGATATCCACAACCACGCATTGGGAAAAGGGCAAAATGATGACTCTTTGGCCAGAAGCGGAGAGATCAAAGGAGAATTGGTGATGGTCTTTGGCGATAAGGATAATCACGTACCGTTGCCTGGAAGGGACTTAATCCGGGCTACGCTTAGAAAACACAACACTCAGCTTACGTTCATCGAGGTCAACGAGGCACAGCATGCTTTTATAAGGGACGAAAATTCGAAGGATAGGTACGACCCAGCAGTTACGCTGTTGTGTTTCAACTGGCTCTTGGACTTGTTTCACCGTAAATTGACTTTGGACTTGGGCTCACACGACGGCGAGACAATCGAGATCGAGGACGTGTGTTGAGGTGGGAATGATGGAGTTAATTCAATGAAGGTGATGAAGATAATCTAATGGAGGCAATGTCGTGGATATTTCGAATCTGAGTAGTTGAATTTGGAACTGGGTTGCAGACCTAATTCTGGGCCCAGAGTATCGGGTAAAACGTGAGGTGGAAGTTTGCTAGGGAACTCATGGAGCATATTTCTAGGTCTTCATGAGCCTGAAGCCAAAGTTTATATGAGCTTGATTGAAGTCGTATTGAATGCTTCACGCTTGAGGTTGAACAATCAATTCGTCAGAGCCCACGTGCACAGTTTTTAGCGAGTATTTTGAGCAAGTAATTTGTATTTAAGCGCTATCTCTAGAATTCTCGAATATGAACTTCAGGGAATCTCACTTGTATGACTGGACGTGAGGACAAAGCATTCGATTTGCTCGCAAAGTGAATTTCAAACAAAGATTAGAGACAGAACGAAGTAATCTTTTTATCTAAACGCCCATTAAGACTAACAATGAACTTTGAAATTACTGTTCTAAAGAATGAGAGGCCGATTTATGAACAGCCCAATCGCATTGTGCTCGAAGAGGAAACTCTTTCAGGACTATAATGTGTATCGAAAGACTGTACCTTCACTAGTCTGCGGCTCTAACCCCCATGGATTTGCACCCTGCCAAGCGGGCGGTTGTGGGACTAGCTTCAAAACGTCGGAACTCACTTTACATGCGAGTTCTCTCTAGTTTCACTTATTTAAAACGTACCCTAATCACTCAAAAGACTAGACTCTCGACCTAAGTTTTATTGCCCGTCTATCTCACAGTTTCTGTGGTTTAAAGCACTAGAATTATTGAGGTTAAAAGGCTCGCAGCCAGTTTTCTGGACCTGGCACTCGTCCGAGGCTCGTAACGCTCACTGCTCACGCAGAGCACGATACAGACCACGAATACCAAAAAGATCCTGTCGAATACAAAGAACATAAGGCTTTTTTGTTTGTGCAAGAAATGAAGAAAAAAGGAAATGAAACAAAGAAAGAAAGAAAGAAATAAAGAATGCAAGGAACTGAACACATTTCTGTCTTCAAAAAACTTTTTTTTTCTCTACCTCTGTAATTGTATTGCCTTCTAGGTTAGAGTAGAGTCTTGAATGGGCTGTGAGATCTAGGAAGAACAGACAATGTGCGACCCTAGAGGTAGACCTTCTAACGCGGCGCCAAGTCTCGGGGCCTCCTCGGGCAATGCCCTCATCTGAGATTCTGAGATCGAGTCTTTAGCCTGAGCTTGAGGTGATCAAGTCTAGAACAAATAAAGAAAATTGAGAAGAAAAAAAAAACGCAAGAGCCAAAAGAGCCAAAAGAACCATAACTAAAAAGAAAAAACATGTTCGGGGCTTTCACGAATTGCTGTCCCACTAAACGACTCATGTCTTCTCCTTGCAAAATACCCCCAAAGCCCACCGCTAGCCTCACTCCCCAGGATCTCTTCTTATGGTGCGCGCACGCCAGAGCACACTCACTGAAAAGTTTTCTCAAACTAAGGCAAAACCACAACTATACGCCACACAACAACGAGTTAATACCATGAGACCCATCAAATTAATGGGCCACCAGCGTTCGTTGACGCAAGTCAAATTCAACCGCGAGGGCGACCTCCTTTTTTCCGTGGCCAAGGACTCCCTGGCGCTGATCTGGTACGCCTCCAACGGAGAGAGATTGGGCACTTTGGAAGGCCACAAAGGTACCATCTGGTCGATCGACGTCGATCTGAAAACACAGCTTTGCGCCACGGGAAGTGCCGACCTCAGTATCCGCTTATGGAACGTCCAGACCGGCGAGAACGTCTTCACATGGGACGCTGCATCGCCCGTCAGAAGAGTCGCTTTTGCTCCCGACAACTCCAAGTTGTTGGCGGTTAACGACAAGGTCATGGGCAGCAAAGGTGCTATTTCACTATACGACATCAACTACGACAACGTGACCGACCAGAAAGTCGAGCCCAGCCTCGTGATCGAGACCAGACCAGATGCCACAAAGGTCACTGTGGCCGGATGGTCCGACCAGGGCAAATACATCATCGCAGGCCACGAAGACGGGTTTGTCTCGAAGTACGACGCCGCCACCGGCGAGTTCCTTCAGACCGTGCAGGCGCACGGCATCCACAACGAGGAAAAGGTTGTTTCTGTTACAGATCTCCAGTTTGCTAACGAAGATAAGCTGTACTTCATCACCGCGTCCAAGGACAAGACCGCCACGCTTATTGACGTCGAGACTTTCGAGATCTTGAAGGTGTACAAGGCAGATGCGCCCATGAACACCGCGGCCATCACGCCACGCAAGAACTTCGTCATTTTGGGCGGTGGACAAGAGGCCAGAAACGTCACCACGACCTCCGAGTCCCAGGGTAAGTTCGAGGCCAGATTCTACCACAAAATCTTCATGGACGAGATCGGCAGAGTCAAAGGCCATTTCGGTCCTTTGAACACCGTCGCCGTCCACCCAGACGACACAGGCTATGTCTCTGGAGGAGAGGATGGTTTCATCAGAGTGCATCATTACGACAAGTCGTACTTTGACTTTGAGTTCGACGCAGAGAGAACCGAGCGTGTGTTGGCCCAGTCGCAGGCCCAGGCCCAGGCCCGGCCCGAGCCCCAGGCGGCAAACTAGGTGTGTAGAGGGGGTGAAGTCGAGTGCAAGACTAATGAGGGCCCCTGGCTTTTATATGAGGTGTGTACATTGAACAGAGAGAAAGTAATTTGTATACGAAGCGGCAGCGTACTCTTGTAAAATGGATAAAGGCTAGTGAATGTAGAGGCTAGTGAATGTAGAGGCTAGTGAGTGTAGAGGCTAGTGAATGTAGAGGCTAATGAGTGTAGAGGATAGTGAGTGTAAAGGCTAGTGAGTGTAGAGGCTAGTGAGTGTGGAGGCTACTAGGGGTGGCTTTGTAAGGATTGAATATTTATAGTCGTTTCTGGATGAGAGGCAGAAACCTTGGCTTTTATCAGATCCAGCTTTAAGTTGGCTCGGCTATACCTGATAGATACGCTTAACGATTGCAAACTGGCCAGCGAAATGCTCGATATTTGTTTCTCGGCCGGCTTCTGCCCTGTATATTTACTCTGGAACTCGACGTGCCCCACGAATTTTGACCGTTCTCATGACTGTGCTTTGATCTTTTGGCCTTCCACCAACAAGAGTGGGAAAATTTTGAGAGAGAGGCCCAAGATGGTTGCAAAGCATAAATGAAAAAGTAATTTAGCCTTCACTTTGTCGCCCCCTGCGTTTATGACGCATTTGAGAGATCCACATGACTTCTTTTGGGTGAATATGCTTTAAACCTCTGGTAGGAAATTGTCGGGACCACGATACGAGTCGCTTTTTTGGTAAAAACAAATCATGCATCAAAGCTCCTCTACTGTTTAGTTTATTTCAGTCGTTATTCATGCATTGTTCAAGTAGATTTATGTTTAAAGACGAATTTAAGGCGGCATTCTGCCTCGAAAAGCACATGCACCTCTTTTTTTCTCAGAGATGACCGACCTTCAATGCAAGAAGACTCTGCACGCACTGTGAGTCGTTGGCCGTGTGGACCTTGCTATGATGCTGGGTGTTTGTGTTGATATTGCTCAAGGGCCTACGATCTTTGGGTTTCAACTTGAAAGTCCTGACCTGGGTTGCGGCATGTGCAGACTTGCGGGCAAATCCAGGCTGCTTTTTGTTGGTCAAGCTCATCACAAGCTCAGAAGACTCGGTGCTTGGCCTCTTATCTGATCCCCCGTCTCTCGTTGTGGCAAGCATTTTGGAGTAAAGCGTGGAGTTGACAACGGCACTGGATGTCGAGAGAGCACTGTGGTCTGGACCTGCCAGACGCGTCTCAGTCAAGTCCGATGTCGAAGATGGTCGGATAGGCGACAGCTGCGCCATGGCGGGGCTGACTGCGAAGGGCGCCGTTTCAGATTTGGCCAAAGCAGGCCTGAGCGGCGTAGATGCATAGAATGGTGCAGCGGCCATGGGTGCCACCGGATTAGTAGAAGAGTCTGGCGTGGGGGGCAACTCGGTGACCTCCTTTTCGGAGTTTTTGAGTCTGCGGAGCGACTGTCTCTTGTTCTGAAACCAGATCTGAACGGCTTTCTCAGTCATGTTCACTTTCTCCGCAATCTCCACGCGTCTGGCTTTGTCAGGGGTCAGGCCGATCTTGAACTCGTCGTTCAAAATGGCCAATTCAACCGGAGACGTTCTTCTCCGTTTGCGTCTCGCCAACCATGCATTATCTATGGAGGGTTCCTGAGAAGGATACGTGGCGGGCGAGTGGCTGATGAAGGCAAAGTCTCGTGAGGGCAGCGAGGCGCCATGTTTCCTCTTGGATGCCGTTTTAACCATCGAGTCATCAACTTCAGAATCCATGGAAACATTTGCTAGCGAGGTGTCTGGAGATGTTTGCGTGACCTTAGGAGTCTTCATAGCTGCGGCAGGTAGTTCTTGGTTCGACGATTGTTTTTCTTCAAAGAACGGTTTGGACTCAAGTCTGGATGGCCCAGAAGGCTTAGAAGGCCCAAAAGCTTCAAAAGGCCCAGAAACCCCAGAAGGCCTGGAAGGTCCGGAAGGTCCAGACAATCCGTTAGGGGTGTGAAACAAGCGCAGTCTGGCCTCGGGAGACCCAGAATCACCGAAGATTCTAGAAGGCATTGGGAACTCGGGCAAAGTTGTGGACGAGAACTCAGGTAAAGTCGCCAACGCTGGCGTGCTGGCCGATCTGATGCTCGGGAGCATGTAACGAGGCGTCTGTGGCGTGTTAAACGAGCTGAGCGCAGGTAGAGAGGGCCGCAAAGGCGTGCTGGTGGATGAGGACATCTCGTCCGCAAGCATTGACGAGAGGGGCGGAAGCTGGACCCCTGAGGGGTTAGCCGCCGGCTTATTTAGGAGCTCCAAAGGGGCCAAAGCCCTTGGTCTCTCTGGAGTAGAAGCAAACATTTGTCAAACGGGGTTTGAAGTATGAGACGGGGAAAAAGGTCAGGGTTGGGTTGAACTAGGCCAGATCTGTTGAAACTGAAACAAACTGGAGCAGATTGGAGCAGATTGGGCCGGAAAGGATCAAACACTTTACTTGTTTCAGGTTTGGCAAAATCTATATGGCTGTTTCAGATTCAATCGGATTATGCTTTGTTGCGTGTTCCGGATTTAGTAGCCCTGGATGTGCTTGTATCTCTTGGATACTTCAATGAAGTGGAGATAAAGGCAGAAAGTCTGGGTCAAATGACAAGTTGTTGACTTTTAGTGAAGCACTCCAAAGAAGGTTTCACCAGCTGAATAAAAGTTCTGTTTGGCGGGCGTAAATGCGATTAAAGTGGAGAACGGGATTGGGTAATTGTTTGTTGAATTAGTAGATGCCAATCAATGCAGAAGGAGTTGCTCGAAGTATGGACTAAAAGAATTTGAATAATGGAGACTGATTTTTTTCTCGGGACCAAGAAACGCGACGTTAGGGCCGGGTGAGGCGAATGTATTTGTATTTATACGTGTGCTACAAAACACGAGCACGCCAAAAATGTCCTTAGTATTTGCAGGCGCCATGCACGTAATAACGGGGCCCTATTGTTTTTTTTTTTTTTTTTTTTTTTTTCTTCTTTTGCATGGCCCTGGCTCCTGCCTGCGCCGACGCGATGTTTTTGTTTACTTGATCGCGACTTGATTACGTGCGTTTCGCGCATGGGGCAAGTGGGAGTTTAGGGCGACGCGAATAGGGCCTGGCTGCTCTGAGTGAGGGAAAAGATAGAGGTAGAGAGGGAGATGGGGTAGAATGGACAGGAGAGGAAGAAGATAGGGTGGATAAAGCGAGTAAAGCGAAAAAAGAGAATAAAGCGAATAAAGCAGAATTTGGAGTCGGGTCCTGAAAGGAAAACGACAGAAAGAATCTACTAATTTAAAAAGGCGAAACAAAGAAAAAGCAGCACAATGAAATAGAAATTTTGAAGAAGGGGAAAAAGAACTGGGGATTTTAATGAAAAGGGACATATTCGAAAAAGAATGCAGAACTACAGTTGAGAGCGCACTGCAGTGGAGAGGAACGAAGAATGAAGGCGCCAAAAAAAGAGTGTCGAGCAGTCATTTGGATGTTCACCAGACATGTTTCATTTTCATTTTTTACGCCAAAAAAAAGACCGGCCTCAGATAATGCTGCCTTTCCAATTCCGAAACGTAAATTTTGAACCTATTCCTTTCAAATTTTTTCACCCTTTCACCTATAAGTACTCTTCTCTCTTGTTCTATTCTTCTCCCACCCCTCTTCTTCTCTTCTTCCCCCATCAGTCATATTTTTCCTGTCTCCTCTCAGGCTCTCTCTCCAATTCATGCCACAAAATACTGTGCTCGCCCTATTTTCTTACCCTATTTTCTTACCCTATTTTCTTGCCCTATTTTCTTGCCCTATTTTGTCGCCCTATTTTGTCGCCCTATTTTGTCGCCCTATTTTGTCGCCCTATTTTCTTCGCGTGTCTTTTGCTTCGTGCACATTGGCCAACGCCAGATCCCAAACTCGCTATATCTAACCCTCTCGCGGTATCCATGCACCTTTTGCCGCAACCGGGCGTGCGCGGTCTCATTATGCCCTACTAAATTAGGGCAAGTCGCGAGCGTGTTTCGGGCCATAACCTTATGTTTTTTGGGTAACTAACTCCATTCCAAAGCTCTAGCTTTCCTACACTCCTTCGCACTGTGTGATTTCTTATACCCTTATTTTTGGTTTACTTCTTTATTGTCACCTCGCAATTCATAATTTGGACTGTGCTGATTTTGCATTGTTTGTCTATCGATTTTTGACTGGCTTGATTGTTCTTGGTAATTTCTTGCTGGCCATTGGGAATCCATTGTCTCTTATTGACTCAGCCAAGTCTGGGGCGTGTCTGCGTTACCTCAACCCCTGCGACTAAACGTGGCGTGAACTTCACGCTCGCGCTTTTTGCTGCTGTGCCTGTATGTGTATTGAGGCTCATATTCTCGTAACCGATAATTTTTACTCTCTTTTTTGATCTTTCATCGGTGCTAAATCGGGAAATGCAATTTGTTCATTCGCCTAATGCGGTAAAAATGAGTTTGATGTTATACCGTGCCTCTACAATGAGAATCTTGGTATCTGTTTTCAAAAACCCGGCCAGCAGCAGGAAGGCCCGAGGTCGACATGTTTTTCTCCATGCTTACTATATTCTTTTTATATTCTTTCTATATTCTTTCTATATTCTTTCTATATTCTTTCTATATTCTTTCTATATTCTTTCTATATTCTTTCTATATTCTTTCTATATTCTTTCTATATTCTTTCTATATTCTTTCTTTATTTTTTCTTTATTCTTTCTTTATTCTTTCTCCATGCTTCCTATATTCATTTTACTTCAGTCAATTCAATTTCACTGACTCTCCTGCAATCTTGGTATCTGTTTTCAAAAACCCGGCCAGCAGCAGGAAGGCCCGAGGTCGACATGTTTTTCTCCATGCTTACTATATTCTTTTTATATTCTTTCTATATTCTTTCTATATTCTTTCTATATTCTTTCTATATTCTTTCTATATTCTTTCTATATTCTTTCTTTATTCTTTCTTTATTTTTTCTTTATTCTTTCTATATTCTTTCTCCTTGCTTCCTATATTCATTTTACTTCAGTCAATTCAATTTCACTGACTCTCCTGCAATCTTGGTATCTGTTTTCAAAAACCCGGCCAGCAGCAGGAAGGCCCGAGGTCGACATGTTTTTTCTCCATGCTAACTATATTCTTTCTATTTTCTTTCAATATTCTTTCTATATTCTTTCCATATTCTTTCAATATTCTTTCTTTATTCTTTCTTTCTTTCTTTCTTTATACTTTCTATATTCTTTCTATATTCTTTCTATATTCTTTCTATATTCTTTCTATATTCTTTCTTTATTCTTTCTTTATTCTTTCTATATTCTTCCTATTTCTTTCTATATTCTTTCTATATTCTTTCTCCATGCTTCCTATATTCATTTTACTTCAGTCAATTCAATTTCACTGACTCTCCTGCTTCTTCTGTCCACATGCTGTTTGTCATACTTCAAAAAAGCCGTTGTTCATATGTCCTGTCCCATTGACCTCAAGGGCAATCCACCTTGTCAGATACAAGTGAGAAAGACTCATGAACATTTCTTGGACATAGACTTTCAGAGGCGTTGACGCTGAGTATTTTCTCAGGAACTCAATTCTGACTGACAATTTAGCTTCCGCTTCTAAATTAGCTCATGTACATCGGAAGAGTTTAGTTTCTTCTGAGTTGTCCAGTTTAACTTCTAAATTGAGCCTTGTTCGAATCCAGAGAATATTTGGTTTTTCAAATCTACAATTTGAAAGAATGTGATGTTGGTTGATTGTGTTTCCTGAATTATAAGATATACATCAGCACGCAAGTGCTTTATATGGCAACTAGGTGTTTATCCAATCTAATCTCTAGAGTTCAATACTCGTGCCTGTCACCCAAAAGCGCATGGGATTGAGTGAAACAACTTAACTTTGGCACGCTTAAAGATGAGAGCAGAAGCAAGCTTCCTTTATTTCGTCTTGAGAATTGAAAATTCCCTTTATAAAAAGCTTGTGATCAAAGTGATTTCGCAAATCTTACAATAAACTAGAGGCAATTTCGTTGCACGTTTCAGTTTCAATAGTATTTCAACTCTTCTCCATCAAAGGCGATTGCCAATGAAGGTACTTCTCAAACTTAATACAGAAAACTGTGAAGGCTGTGCGTTTGTTGAAATGAAAAGATGTCGAGAATCTCTTGGGTGGTAACTAATGAAACTTTCCTCATTTGCCCCCGTAATGCTGTCAGTAATCAAAACAGACCACCCAGATCAAAGTGCATGTTTGTATCTGCTTGGAAAAAAATTTTAGGGGAGAGAGACTAATTGAATTAGTTTACCAGAAGTAGAACATGTTGGACTAGTTTACACGAGGTAGAACATATTGAACTAGTTTACACGAGGTAGAACATGTTGAATTAGTTTACACGAAGTAGAACATGTTGGACTAATTCACACGAAGCAGAACATGTTGGACTAGTTTACACGAGGTAGAACATATTGGACTAATTTGTATGAAGTAGAACATATTGGACTAATTTGTATGAAGTAGAGCATATTGGACTAATTCATACGAAGCAGAACATGTTAACAAGACCCAGATTTTTGATAAGTATTCCTTTTTCTTTTTTTTCTACTCATTTGCAGACTAAACACCCTCACTAACTCCTTCCAGTACTCTAATCAATAACCACCTCTTTGCTGCGGCCGGTTGCGAAATTGGCCGCGAAGATCACGTGCGCCAGCATCGGCCAAGTCGGCTTGTCAGTGCTACTTAATTAACCAAGAATTGCAGTTCCAGGCCCGATGACAATCACCGAAAAGCTTCTCAAACCGCCAATCTCCAAAAGGCCAGTTTCTGGAAGACCAATCTTCACAAGGCCACTCTCCACAAGGCCAATATGGGCTTCTCTACTATTTGCATCGGCTCTAGTGCTCGCATGCTGGACTCTTGTCCCAAATATGCTCCTGCTACTTGCGTCTTCGGAGCAAGTGACCCGGTACTCAGTTGAGTCCTTCATGACGTCTTCGGGCACGGACTCCTTGGCCAAATTGGGGCTCAAACCTAAGAAATCGGTGCACATCACAGACCCCAACACGGGCAAAAAGCGCACTATACACGGGCGCTTTCTCCACGTCACAGACTTCCATCCAGACCCCCATTACAAGACTGGGTCGAACATAGATGGCATGTGCCATGCGGGCGAAGGGACAGCAGGCAAATACGGCGACGCGATTCTTGGATGCGACTCGTCCATGGCGCTAGTCGAGCAGACCATCGACTGGATCGCCGAGAACTTGAAAGATCACATAGATTTCATCGTCTGGACCGGCGACAACATGCGCCACGACAACGACCGTCGGCACCCGAGAACAGAGCTGGACATCTTGGAGATGAACGAGCAGATGTCGGACTTGATGTACAAGAAGTTTGGCGACATGCCCATTCCGTCCTTGGGCAACAACGACGTGTATCCCCACAACTTGTTTGCGCCTGGGCCGACGCTTCAAACCAGGGAATTGTTCAAGATCTGGCGGCCTTTTGTGCCCCAGTCGCAGCTCCACATCTTCAACAGGGGCGTGTATTTCTTCCAGGAAGTGATTCCCAACAAGTTGGCGGTGCTTTCGATCAACACGCTCTATTTGTTCCAGCTGAACCCTTTAGTCGAGACCTGCGACAAGAAAAAGGACCCGGGCTATAAATTGTTTCTTTGGTTGGGATACGTGCTTAAGGAAATGCGGCAGCGGGGCATGAAGGTCTGGCTCACGGGCCACGTGCCGCCCATGGCCAAAAACTACGACATTTCCTGTTTGAGAAAATACATTCTCTGGTCCCACGAGTACAGAGATGTCATTGTGGGCGGCTTATATGGCCACATGAACATCGACCATTTCCTTCCCTTGGACTCGAAGCAGGCCTACAACTCGATGAAAGCGAAGTACTCCAGCTTGGGGTTTGAGGGGGGCGACGGCTGGGGCTCTGACTCCGAAGACGAACTGGAAGACGGTTCAGATGAACTGAACGTAGGGAGTCTTGACAAGCCTGTGAACCTCGATCGGTTGGAAGAATTATACGGCTTTTACAACTCCTCAATAGTGCAGGACACCGTAGATAGCTTGGAGCAAGAGTACGGATTCGACCTTGCGTTCTCCAGAAACATAGAAGTCCAGGGAGGCACCCCGCAGCGGAAAGTCGCGTATATGGACTCAGTCAGGGAACTGGCATATGCAGCGGTCAAGGGCAAAAAGAGGTCTGGCAACAATGCCGAGAGGTACTCGGTGGTCCATGTGGCGTCGAGTATAGTACCGACCTTCAACCCAGGTATGAGAGTGTGGGAATACAACATCACCGATTTGTATAACACCGACTCTTATGAAGGCCTTGGCTGGGACGTGTTTTTTGCTGAGATAGACCGGGTGTTTGATGAAGAAGATTCGGCCGGCGATGATCTGTTTGCTACGTTTGAGGAAAAAGCCGAAATCTTAAAGCGTGATAAGACCATTCCCCGGAAAATGCCCAAGAACACGCCTTTGGGTCCCGCGTACGTCCCTCAACTCTTCACCCCCGAGCGGTACGTTCAATACTATCTCGACCTCAAAGCTGTCAACGACAAGAAAAAGCAGTTTGCGTACGAGATAGAGTACATGACCGACGACAAGTCCACATACAAGATGAAGGACTTGACGGTTTCTGAATGGTTAAAACTAGCACGCAAACTCGGCCAGCCATTGAAGGAAAAAGGGAAAGCACATACTACTAAGGGAGCGCAAGGCCTAAATAAGCTTTGGAAAAAGTTCTTGTCTCATAGTTTCATCAGCTCCGACTATGAAAATTTGGGATATGGGTAAGTCTCTTAAAGAGCCACATAAGCCCACTTTTGCCCGGGACATCAGCAAATGGGACACAATAGACGACTGATTAAGATATATAATATTGATTAAGGAGTAGGGAGATATTCAGGAGATAGATGATATATTCGAAGACAATTGAAGATAAATTCTTGAGATTTCTTAAGTCTGATTTGGCCGGTCTCAAAAGCCACACTTCAAAAAAGTCCAACCCAAGGTATGCCAACTTGAGTATGCAAAATTTGAAACTTGTCGAAAGTTAGCGTGTTGTGTTCATTGATATATTGTTGAGAAAGAGTTAGAATTTACGATTGGCTTCTTTGGACTCGAGAGGACGTTCATTGTCCAGTTGAAAAGCAACTTTATCAAGATATTTCTTTAATTAAAGCAATTCTCTTACATCATTTTTTTGATATTTATAAGTTTTTTTTATTTTTTTTTTTGGTTTTTGATTAAAGATTCGTGGCATATGGCTTTGGACTCCGATTTCTATCCAGAGATCAGTCGCTACAGATTCTGTGGAGTTGCTGGTCCCATTTAAATCGGGACCCGGGTGAGAAGCGCAGATGAAAGAAAACTATCGATCTACAGGAGGAATTCACGTTATTCCTTCTTCAGACTCACAAAAGTCGATTATCACGCTTATATTACTGCATCATTGCTCAAGGTTTTATTGGGATGAAAACCAATGCAAATAAAATAAATTTCTCCTGCTAAAGTCGAGGCTTTAGAAAGGGTGTATGCCGCTATCCTGTCCATCTCAGTGCCCGATAAAAAATTGATGAATTGAACTGCAATCTGAGTTTTTGTATGAAAACAAAAAGAAGAAAACTCTATCCAACTAGCATCTCAATACAGCGACTCTGGACCTTTAAATGCCTTTTGTTGATGTGATTGATCTTCCACTCTTTTTTACAGCCAAACGAAGGTTCGCCGCCAGCCCTAGAACCCGTACATCTGCGTCTCAAAAGACATACAATCATAAGTCTCACTCGCACTTGATTTAACTCATGTCATCACGTGATCTCAGCTAGGGCTGTGCCCCTCGATGCTGGAGCGCAACAGTCAAGCATTGTCTCACGTGATTTCTTATGGCCCACGCTCGCTTGCGTACGGTGTCGGTCCAGTGAAAGCGAGCGCAAAATTTTCCACCCAGACTCTTCCTAAACCGTATCTTTTAGAGGGCCATTAAATACTCCTAACGAAGAATATATAATCGAAATGGGTGGAACTCGTGACAAGAAAGTGCAATACTTCGCTAAGTTGAAGGAGTTGTTGACCGAATACAAGTCTATCTTCGTTGTTGGTGTCGACAATGTCTCTTCCCAGCAAATGCACGAGACCAGAAAGGCCTTGAGAGGTGAGGCTACCGTCTTGATGGGTAAGAACACCATGGTCAGAAGAGCTATCAGAGGTTTCTTGGCTGACTTGCCAGAGTACGAGAAGTTGTTGCCATTCGTTAAGGGTAACGTTGGTTTCATCTTCACCAACTCTGACTTGAAGACCATCAGAGAGGCCATCGTCTCCAACGTTGTTGCTGCTCCAGCCAAGGCCGGTGCCGTTGCTCCTAAGGACGTCTGGGTTCCAGCCGGTAACACTGGTATGGAGCCAGGTAAGACCTCGTTCTTCCAGGCTTTGGGTGTCCCAACCAAGATTGCTAGAGGTTTCATTGAGATTGTCTCTGACGTCAAGGTCGTTGATGCCGGTAACAAGGTCGGTCCTTCCGAGGCCTCTTTGTTGAACTTGTTGAACATCTCTCCATTCACTTATGGTTTGACTGTTTCCCAAGTTTACGACAACGGCCAAGTCTTCCCAGCTGACATCTTGGACATCACCGACGACGAGTTGGTTTCCCACTTTGTCTCTGCTATCCAGACCATCGCCTCTGTGTCCTTGGCTGTTGGCTACCCAACCTTGCCATCTGTCGGTCACTCTGTCATCAATCACTACAAGAACGTCTTGGCTTTGTCTATTGCCACTGACTACACCTTCGAGGGTTCTGAGGCTATCAAGGACAGATTGGCCAACCCAGAGGCTTACGCTGCTGCCGCCCCTGCTGCTTCTGCTGCTTCTGGCTCTTCCGAGGCTGCCGCTGAGGAGGCTGCTCCAGAGGACGAGGAGTCTGAGGACGATGACATGGGTTTCGGTTTGTTTGACTAATCGTGTTAGTTTCTGCATAGCATAAATCAACATCTCCTGTATCAATGTTTGAAATCTTTAGTAAGCTTTTAGTATTCCCTAGGTAATATTAGACCTCTCAAAAATGAATCATGTCAATTAAAACAAGCAGGGTTCAAAGAGGCTGACTTCTAAAGGTCAGTTGTTTGAACCAATGATGGGAATGGGCAAATAGCATGTTTGAATCAGTACCAATGGATCTTAAATTTTCCGATGTGAGCTGAAAATCATTTAAAATTGTTTTTGCGTCAAGAAGCGCAAGAGGTATAGATCGAAAGCTGATTTTCATCACAGATTATGCCTATACTAATACCTGAAACTCTTTTTTTATTTTTTTTTAAAGATTTATTCATTAAACTGACATGCTTCTCAAATTTCAGTGCATACTCATTACATTGGCGTTGTTGATGACATTGAAGCCCATAGGTAGAGTTGAAAACTAGGAATCTGAGCAACCTGATTTTTCACTCAGCTTCATTAACGGCATTCTAAGAAGGAAAGGATGAAAAAAGCGTACTCAGCTTGATTAGCTCAATTAAAATTAAGTTACTTCTCATTACGCCTCCCATTGAAATGTTCTGTCGCAGATCTTCCATAACAAGCTTTTTGTTTCAGTTTCACGAACCCAGTCTCTTGATCAGCAAACCCTTTTCTTCGTCCGAGAGTCTTTTGAATGACCTTTTGACTCAAGAACGAAAGAGGCGATTCAAACATGGCACAAAAGGTCACCATACAACATACAAGAATAGAGAAAAAAGTAGTGAAGAATAGAGAAGAACACGAAAAAATTAGGAAAGAACGTGGAAAAATTAGGAAAAAACGTGAAAAGATTAGGAAAGAACATGAAAAAAACATGGAGGTACCATGTAAAAAGAGACCAATCATCTAATTCCCGCCAATCTCTGAGGTCAAGTGAAGTACACTCAAATCCAAGATTTCTTGCAATCTCAAAGTCCCACGCCAGCCCCCTACGCGAAATATTGGCGCCATTCGACACGTCCTTTGAAAATTTACGCAACCTTAACTGGTTCGTCAAGAATGTTAAAAAGGTTTATACGGTCAGGCTCAGGGAGGCGGGAACCCAAGTTCTTGCCCCTCTCCCGGATGAACTGTGGTCTCGAGCCCTTCGGAGTTCACATCCGATGGGGCGATGACATCACACGATACGAGAGGTTGATGTCACTCTGAGTAGAGGCTTTCATGGGGGGTAACAGTCCTGGGGAAGCTTTGGGAGTAGCAGATGTATAGCACCTACTCGCTTAGATTGATGTTGCGATCTATTATGGGTTCTTTTCT
>JAKTYO010000113.1:0-18344 GCA_030578735.1 Metschnikowia noctiluminum | reverse complement strand
AACACCGATTTGGTTCTCAAGAAAATAGAGTTCTAATCTGTTGAACAGACTCCGATACGTAGCAAATTGATAAGGAATTAGATAATCGCAGGTTGAATGCGCTTTGCGGACAGGTGAAGTTCTACTATACAGCAGGATTTTTAGCGTGCTCCAACTAAACTATCTCTAGCCTAGCCTACACGTGTAATTATCTAAACGTTAACTTTTTGCCGTGGTGTAATAAACCTCTTCCCCACGGGTGGAGAAAGGTTTACTTCCTCACCGCTCGACATCACGTGATCACACTATAAATATCAGTCACGTGACTTGAGACCATATCCCAATTATAATTGCGTAGCTGGGCTATAAACGATGTCTGATAAACTCTAATTCGAGACAGCCTTTGCGGAAAGTTTAGAAATAGTCTAACAAATCGAAATTAGAGTATTAATTGTGTGGCCCACGTCAAGTCATAGCGCATTATGCTAAGGGTTGAACATGCATGCGAGAACTCTCGCCGACTTCCATCGTGTGTTCGACTGATCCGTGATGCTCTTGCTAAATCTGAAAGTGAAGAATTGAATCGGCAAGGCACCGCTGCAGTATCAGGAAAGCGCCCAGATGCAAAAGATGAAAGTTTCAAAGCTCTTTGACGAAATAATATTCTTTGTACTTTTTTTTTCTAACATTTATGCTACCTTATTTTGCCTAATCTTTTGTTTTTCTCGTTAGTCGTTGTAGAGAGCCATCAGGCCCTTCAAGACGATAGACGACAGTTGGAGAAGGAGGGCTGATTATGCCAACACCAAAACACGAGGCAAGATTGAAGGCATCACCAAATCAAGTCATCATAGCCGCAAAGATCTAATACTTGCGTCACTAATTGTCGCTTTTATGTATGAACAGAGATTTTTGTAATCTTCGAGCTACATTCAGAATCTTGTTCGGCTTCTCCATTAACTCGATTACTTTTATGCATTATTTCTTTTTGTTTCAGCAAAAATATGTCGACAATCGAAATGTGGCAAACACACATCGCAAACCCTCGACATTGATGTCATATCAGTATTTGGAATCGCAAAACATTAGAGTCCATCAGGTGCTGCCGGACCTAAAAGTTCCGTGAAAATTTGCTTTGACATGTCTTTGCTGGGATCTAGAGAGTCAGCCATCATGGTGATAGCCTCAATGAATGACTTTCTTTCGTCCTCTGTTTGAAAATTTCTACCATTCGACTCATAGCATTCTAATAGAGAGCCGCTCACATTCGTGCCACCTTTCCAATACGATTTGAAAAAATGTGCATTTTGTGAGCGATTAGAAATTTGCAGAAGAAATTTCACAAGATGCACCCAGCTGTTCCAAGCATCCAGCGGTGAGGGTCTTAATGGAAAAAATAGACTATTCCACTCATTCCAAAAAAGGCCCCATTTTCCAGAGCGTCCGTAAGTAAATAAAACAAGTTCTTTGAATTGAGGCGCCATCTTTATGTGCGACTCTGTCACTTTGTTGTAATAATCGATCAAGGTGAGTACATTTCTCGCGTTGTTCGATGCCATTGTGAGTGATGGCTGCATGGTTTGGGCATTTGTGACCTTACCGGACCTAATGGAAGAATCAGAAGAGTTTGGGGCCGCCATCTCCAGTTGCTCTAAAAAAGTCAACGACCATAGGAGCGGAATGAAATCTGGATTGGCTGACATCGAAAACTCTTCAGACGAGAAGAGATATAGGGAGGATATGAACTTGGAAAGCTTATCTAGCGCCGTATCGGAGTCTTCGAGGGTGCTGGCACGTGTGACGGGCGAATCAAGGAGAAGCCTGCAGTATTTCACAACATCGTCAATTTTCTCTTTGGCCACGTCATAAGGTGAGACTTCAATAGACGCATACTTCTCCAAAAGAGCTTCTTCAGCATCCTCGAAGCCAACGAGAACCGGATTTTGGAGATGCATTGTTTTGTAGAACTCATACTTGACCCTGTAGTCCTCGACGCAATCTCCCTCGAAGTTCGCGTCGAACTGACCCTTGAGATTGCCAAGGGCGAAAGAACCCAAGTTTTTTGGTTGAGATAGTAGGTCATCCAATTGGAGGCGTGATCTTTCAGTGAAGGAATAATTTCTTTTCGGCACAAGCGTATGGAAAAACCGTTTCCCAGAGAATATATGGTCAGACTCAACAGGCGAGGTTTGTTGCTGCTTGTACAAGTGCGCGTCTTCTGGCCGGCACCAAAGAGCCTCCAAATTGAGATCGGTTCTTCTCTCCGACGTCATAATGTGTATATCGACGCGTCCATGATGGAACAACACCCAGCTATTTGCAGCTCGGCCATACTCGTTGTCAGTAGACGAGGGCCCTTTTCTGGCTCTTCTGAGAAGTTTCCGGCGCATCGCCGGTGTTTTGGCAGTTGAAACCATCCCCTCAGTCGAAGGCAATACCAGATACTTGTGCTTGATATGCGTGCGGAACTCGGTAGATGCCTTGAGAATGTGTCTTTCAGACTTTCCAGTCGAGATGATGACGAAATCGACATTGCTGTTGTTGCTTCTAAACTCGTGGGACTCGTCCAAAACACTCAAGTCAAAAAGAAGAATATCATCCATTCCGTAGTCAGTTGCCAAGAGGTGCAAAAATTCAGATACATGTTCCGGGGCGTGAGGAGGAATCGACGGCAACTCGATCTTTCGTTCGTCTAGCAAGGATGACTTGATGTCATTTCGCAAGTACCACGGGACCGACAAGTCTTGTGGGGCCAGCGACAGGCTGCGTGTATCTGGTGGGCTCTCGTTTTCTAATTGCAGGGTTTCTGTCGGATGAGGTTTACTTTCTGCTCTAGAGCTAAACTCGGCAGTTTTGTACGAACTAATGCATTTCTTCGCTGGTCGTGATATGGGTTGGGCCGCTGGCACAAGGAGCCGTGGCAGACTAAAAGTCTTTCCCACTCGAGCAAGAAGGATCATCAAGACTGTAAAAGGATCTTGTGACGCGATGTCGTGGCGGGACCTTGCTCAAGGAATCACTCGAGAAAATTGAAGATTTGCATTAGGCCGGTCGAACAGAGCCAGCTCAGGGTTCGGCATACTACGCAAAAGTCTTGGGGCCGCGATAGGCCGAGGCAACCTCGCTAGGTGAGGCAAATAAAAGAATCAAATAATCGGGCATAATCACAGAAAGTACAATATATGAAGCTTGGGTTTCGAAGAAGCTAGGGGTGCTCGAGCTGACAGATCTCTTCTCGATGCCAATGTGCAAGAGAAAAAAAATCCTCAAGAGAGCTCAATTACTAATTTGTTTCGTGTATTCCAATAATGAATGAGAGCCCGCCTGCCTCTAGGTGCTAAAGCCACGCCCACGTATGCACTACCACGATGAGCACACGAGATTATCTTTGATTTCGATGAAAAGACGTCAAACACCGGGACGGAGACAGGAAAAATCAAGATGGCAAAGCTTGTACACAATGTGCAGAAGAAACAACATAAGGAGCGGTCGCAAACGTCTGATCGGGCAAGATACGGGCTCCTAGAGAAGAAAAAAGACTACAAACTAAGGGCAAATGATCACCACAGGAAGCAAGCAGCGTTGAAAATATTGAAGCAAAAGGCGGCCCAGTATAACCCGGACGAGTACTATCATGCTATGACCAGAAAAAGAACCGACGACCATGGTGTTCTCATCCGCGATCGCGGTAACGAGGCGTTGTCCACCGGCCAAGTCAAACTCTTGAAGTCTCAGGATGTGAACTACGTGCGCACAATGAGACTCAACGAGGCTCAAAAGGCGGAAAAACTTCGCAAATCTTTGGACTTTCAGTCCCAAGGTAAGCACACAGTGTTCGTCGATTCGCATGAAGACTTGGAGTCTTTTGATGCCGCCGATTTCTTCAAAACCGACGATTCTATGTTAGGAAGGAGGGAGAACAGATTGAGAACAGACCAGCTCGAGACTAACGAGAAAGTGCTTCGACAGGATCTAGATGCCGAGGAGCGAGCTGTTGTGGAAAAGGAAAAGTTGAGACGATTCAAGCTTCTAAAAGAGCGAATGACTCGCGAGAAAGAATTGAGACAGGTCGAGCAAAAATTGGAACAGACGCGGGAATTGATGAAGAACGGCAGTAAGAGAAAGCTCGTGGATGAAGACGGAAACGTGGTGTTCAAATGGAGAAACGAAAGGAAAAAATGAGTGTCCTCAAATAAGTACGTGTGATAAGTATGGCAATAAAGATTAAAAATTATATATCGAACCCAAGCCTTGATTCAAGCGTTTACTTGGCAAAAGAGAAAGTGCTAGCGTTTTTGATAATGCCAAGAATCATGTATCCTACCTTGTCTGATATACCCCGTTCTGCAAGCACGCCACGAGCTGAAAGAATTTTACTCATTCAAGCTCTTGTTCAAGTATTCAACGAACATGCTCGAAATGCGGTCAATGTCAATGCTCCTCATTCTGTTCAAAGACACAAATGTTCTCCTGATCCGTTGTAGCTGGGCCAAGCTCACGGTCTCCCCTGGAACATCCACGTGCAAATCCATGGCGGGATCGATCACGACTCGCCCGCCTGCAGACGTCAATTGCTGATGCTGCACCACTTTGTTTACCACACCCAGCGTTCGCTTGTCCAACTCTTGCAAATAATTGTTGCCAGAGGTGGGCTTTACTAGCGTAGCTGCATTTGGAGGCGGCGGTCTTTTCAACACCAACAGCTCCCATATCTGATCGAAGGGGAGCAGCTCGCCTTCGTAATCGCTGACTAGCGTGAAGAGGGGCGAGTCCCAGCGAGAGTCGGCGTTGGGCTCCTCGTACCTCATGGCGAGCTGGCGCATGACGTCTTCAGCCCAAGGATTTCCATCGGTGCGCTCCTCGTTCCATGCAATACACTTGTCCATGGGGTTCATGATCTGAACCACACAGTGCGGCGTGACCACACCTTTCGCCTCACAGAAGAGCTGGTACCGAAAGCCCTTGATGTACGCGAGTGAGTCCAAAACCACAAACGTAGTACGCGAAAGATCTCTTTTCACGGCAGAAAGCTGCGTGCCACGGGCGTGCTTTTCCGTGGCCGACTCAATGTATGCCAGGTGAGCAATGCCGAGTGTTTCGTCGTTGTGATATACCACTTTATAGTTATGGCCGGGGGCGGAAGTCGCTTTGGCACTTTCTATCTGTTGCTCTAGCTGCTCGATAAGCCGCTTGGCCCATCGCGATTTCCCAGAGCACGGCGGCCCAGTCAATGTGATCAAAGGCATGATTCTTCAGCTTTTTTGTAATGGAAGAGCGTTGCGAAGGTATCGAGAAGATTGCTGGAGAAAGTCACGGAACAGAAGCTTAATTGTTTGATGATCCTTTTTGGTTCTCATCTTTTTCTGTTTTCTTTTCTTTTCTGATTTTTTTTTTTTTTTGCGGGGTGACGCGCCCTGCGCTGCGCTGCTCGTCTTTTGATGATGCCATTTCTCAACTTTCTAAACCGAGCTCCGGTCTCTTATGTGATCTCCAATTCAGACATGTCTCAATACAAATTTCCACTCTAAAATAATCCAGCGATTTGATTTGCTGGAATATCTTATTCCATCTCGTTTTTTTTTCTTTTCCTGCCATGAATATTTTTCTCGGGACGCTTCAAAAATTGAGCTTCAGGAAGACTCAGAGCGGCACTTCATAATTGGCCCGAGGAAATCGGAACGGCCTTAGCGGCCGCGCAGCCTGTATTTCGCAGACACACCATCTTCCACTGTTCAAAAGCACTTAGAGGTCAAATAGGTAAACAAATCCCAAGAAAAAATCTTTCCGTCGTTTTTTGATATCCTCAGAAAACACAGTCGCTCGTGATTATCGAAAGTTAGAAGAAATCCCAATCTATAGCATGGCTTTTGTGCCTCGGGCCTGCTTTCCCGATTATAGACTCACCTTGGCGAATTTCAAGGGACACCACCAAAAGGCGCTCACCAAATTCGGACATTTGGCTCCTCAGATCGACCTAATTCTCGAAGTCAGAGACTCGCGGGCGCCTGTGTCTACCACAAATGTTCTTTTTGACAGAGTGCTTGCCCGGAAGCAGAAGATCATCATATATAGCAAGAAGGACTTATCCGTAATCAAGCCGGCTCTCTTGAAAAAATGGCATCAGAACGAATTTTGTCTTCTCGTGGACACAAGGAGTTCAAAAGATGCACAGCGGATCCTAGATGCTGTGGCTGCGTTCCATTCTCAAATGAAGCCGCCTCCGCCTTTGGGGCTTCGAGCAATGATCATCGGGATGCCAAACGTCGGTAAGTCCACGCTAGTGAATACGCTACGCTCTGTTGGATACTCGTCGCAGCTTCTGACGGGAATAAGCTCAAAGAAGAAAAAAGTTGCTCGTACTGGTGGCCAACCGGGCGTCACCAGAAACACCAGTGAAATCATCAGGCTCAGTAGAGATCCGGATTTGCTTGTATACGACACCCCAGGAGTTTTCCTTCCCACCGTGAAAGATTCAGAGACTATGCTCGCCCTATCTTTGATTGGATGCATCCATGAATCTTTCGTAGACCCTGTCATTCAGGCAGACTACTTGTTGTATGTTTTGAACTTACAAAAGATCAACGGAGAGGCCTATTCCGAGTTCATGAACCATCCGACAAACAACATCCACGAGCTTCTACATAGCATTGCGAAGAAAAAAGGCAAATTGGCTCCAGATGGCTCGTACGATGAGTTGGGAATGGCACAACATTGGACAAACATGTGGCGGCAGGGAAAACTGAGCAAATACAAAGGTCTTTTCGACGTTCCTGCAATCTTGGAGGCAACATCAAGAGAAGTCGAGCAAGCCATTGAGCGTGAGCTTGATCGATTGAAGGACTCTGGGGTGCACACGCGCATTGTCAAGAGCCTCGGCGAAGACGGCACAGGCAATTCAAAATCAAGAACTCGTACTGCAAAAGACCGGGAGTTTGATATAAGAAACCAACTTTTCAAGCTTTGATGTTAGGGCTACATATTCATAAGTTTCGCAAAATTGTAGGGACGCGCTTTATCAAATGCCAAAATCCGGAACCTCGTCGTACGTCCCTTCATCAGCCCCATAATTGCCTTTTCGAAAAACATCGAAAAGGTTGTTGGTGACCTTAGCCCTCTTTGTTTCGCTCCTCCGCACATACTCGGACCCCAAG
This sequence comes from Metschnikowia noctiluminum, assembly GCA_030578735.1. Classification (NCBI taxonomy): domain Eukaryota; kingdom Fungi; phylum Ascomycota; class Pichiomycetes; order Serinales; family Metschnikowiaceae; genus Metschnikowia; species Metschnikowia noctiluminum. The sequence goes on along the minus strand of JAKTYO010000113.1, from coordinate 11,214 downwards.
TCGTTGCAAAGCCTCTTACTTAGGCGCCGGGACTCATCATCCAGAAGCACGGACCAACTAGAAAATGGCCTTCTTGAATTTACTTCTAAGCAGTTTTTCATATTGAAAAAGTTAGTGGCATCAGTCAGGTCTCTGAGAACCTCCGCAAGAAATTTGGGATTTTCGATATACCTGGCCCAATCTGTGACGGAAAGTGACTTCATGAGTATTTTTCGCATGTAGGCCTGGTATCTGTTCGCGGATGGCGAAGAGCAAAGAAACGGGTCACCCTTTTCTCCGCTTGGAGGTAAAGCCAATTTCGAACTTTCGCTGCTTTTCATAGTAACCTTAAAGTTATCTATTTCGGCATTCTCTTCGCCCGTGGTGATATCTTGCTTGCTTTCATCGCCGCTTTCGTAGGTCTGCCCGCAGACAAATTCATCCATGAGACGAGCAGCAGACGTCGCGATTTGAGCTTCACCGCTAGTGTGATCCTCGAAAGCCTCGAAGCTCTCTGCTTTGAGGGGAGGAAACCTGCCCACTTTCTCATCTTCTTTATATGGCAACCGTATGAAGACGAGAGAGTTGGTGTGGCCTAAATTGGACTTGATTCTCACGGGAAACAAAACTCCTACCTCGATCTCTTTCTCCTGTTTTCTCACAAGCCTCCCCAATGCTGCCATTCTTTTTGTGTGCATGGCAGAAACGAACGCCTGAAAATTGAGTGTGTTTCTGATTGAGGAGCCTTTATCGGGAGTTACGTAGTAAGCTTCGCCCGTGAGATATTCAAAAGGTATTTTTTCTCTTGATATAAACCCAAGTATGTCGAATGCTGAAAACAATGGCAATGTAGATGCCTTGTGTAGGTCTTCGCCGATCGCGATCAAGTCAAAGTTTGAGAACTTAAAAGCTGCAGTTTGCGGTTGCAGCTCGACACTCACTTTGTCAAATTCTTTTTCCTGCTTTTGGGCGCTTGAGTGCGTGGCGCCAAGGCCCTTTTCTATATTTCTATCCCCTTGGAAGTTCCTCTCCCAAACAAAGTGATCGGTCTTCTGGTCAATAGAAACAATACTGCCATCCGCTTCGACAACGTACTCGTGAACTTCCAGCGAGCTGACGTCACTTTTTGCAGCAGCATAAACCTCGACGCGAAATGTGATACATTTTTCGTCTTCATCAAAATCATATTGCTCGTCAGCAATAGCCCTGGAAAAATCAGAGCCTAAGCGCAATTCCCCCATATATGCTGCCGTTGGTCTAGTTTTACGAATCGCCGGATGAAGCTCGCATAAACTGCGAGAGTCATCAGCTGATATCACACGACTTTCAGGAAACACATTGCAGAGCCTGAGTAGGACAGACTCCTCAGGTAAAGGGACACCATTGCTGCCATCATAAATCAAATTGAAGTTTACCAGATAGTCCGCGTAAAACTTGGAAATAGCATTGATGTGTTCTACCGAGCTGTCCAAAGCGATTGTATCGCCTCGAGCAACAAGCACAATGTTTCTCTTGTAGACCTTGTTTTTGGTGGGTGCAAAGAGAGTCGAGGCAAAAAGCACCGTCTGAACAACATCAGCAATTTCAACGTGTGGAGTCACCCCTGGAATCCTCTCGCCACATAGTGTCTCGCGAAGAAGGCGGAGGTTTTTATATGACATCGTCTCGAAAGATATCAACACGTTGATTCCCTTGAATTTCCCCGTATGAGCAGAAGCATGCTTCGTTTCAGTAGAACGATAAGTGGCCACGGTGACATAGTCCGTTTTGAGGCCTTTCAAAAGCTTTGATGCCAAAACATCGAAAACGTACTTATACGTTGACCTCGGGGCCTTGTCATCGAGGAGAACTACGGTTAGCTCCTTATCGGCCATTGCAGAAGTCGGACGCTTGAGAGTGCTTTTCACAACACGCGCTCGTGAGCGCGACCAATCAATCACGCATTTTCTTAGACAAGCCTTCCCAGTTGCTGAGGTCGGGGTTGGTTGGAATGGATTGCGGGCCTGATTTTGCAAAATAAAATATGAAAGTAGCTGAAATCAACAATTAACATATGGGGCGATTTTACGATGATGTTGTCAATGAGTATTTTCCTGAGTGGGCCTTACTATTCTGTAGCTTTTTTTATTTGTTTATCTGCCCCCATTGAATTCTACAGCTCACATGCAGTGCTAAAATTTGCTGAGAAAAAGGTCGCATGCACACCATACATGTGTGGTGGGGTGAAACTGTGTGACCTTGTTCTCTTACCACGTGCTCGTATGTTTCAAATATCCCGTACTATGGGTGATGATCCGAAACTATAGACTTTCTTGTTCGGGATATAGATGTGCGAAGGAATTTCCTGAGGAGACTTTTGGAAAAAAAAGAATGAGGTTGATAAAGAGCATCATAATTTTTTTTTTTTTTTTTAAAGAAACAAGGAGCACTCGAGAATATCGGAGATCAGTGATATCTGGAACAAGAATTCACACAGATGGACGTAGGGAACAACCTTTTTAGTGGCGGCCTGAACCATCTTTAAACCGGGATCATTGTAAGTATAGCGTCTACTTATCAATCTAGTATGGGAGGGCTCACACACAAGGGCAGCTCCGTGATGAAGCTGTGGACGTTGGATCTTCTCCACCCAAGGAGAGAGAAGGGTACTGATGTACACCTTCTGTATGACCGCAAGCGCCAGTCTCCTCGGACTGCGCTCGGGGGCACCCGCAGCTTTTAAATGGGTAACGGAGCTGTTCATTGTACCTCGACAAAATCAGTGGGGCAATGAGAAATATAAAAGCGCTTAGAAATGTTTTGGCTAGCACGGAATTAGGACACGTCGTGTCTTCTCATTAGTTTGTATTGAAATTTGGTATGAACGTGTTTTAGTGCTATCAAGAACATCTAGACGCCATGTTCCAGATCGCGTTGCTGTCTCGCTCGGCATTGCTGAAGCTATCGGCCCACTTGTTTTCTCGAATTCCGATAAAGGGGCTTTAAGCAATATTCAGATTGAACGAATTAATATCTAGTGTGATTCACAAAGACATGAGGTCGCAGTAAAAAAACATGACACGTGGCTTTTGCTGGACGAGTGTCTAACGAGGAAGAACCTCGAATTCACGGCAACCAATTCAGGTCGTCATGACCATTCTCAAACTGAGATCGCTTTCGAGCTGTCTCGTGTGTATTCCTCGGCCCTCAAATGATTCCTGGCACTCGGAGTCATGTCCATCGATCTCTAGGTGCCGAGTTTAGAGGGATGAATTCTCGAAGCTATATCGATGAGACAAGTGCAAAGTATGCATACTCTAAAGATACTGGGCTGAAAACACAGAGACAATCTGTTGGAGCTGGGAAACTGATCGTAGCTCACATGAAAAGCTGATTGTAGCTCATATTAAGCCTGGGAAATAGTGCTTGATAATATCATTACGCGTTGACTTTTTTACTATACGGAGAGACCTCTTATCTTACAGATTTGATCTTGCGCTAAGTCCACGGCGTTTCTGATTTCATGTGGAGTGTGCCTGCTGCGAAAATCCTTCCAGAAACCTTGGGGCTATTGCACGGCGGCCAGCAATAAGGTGAGACTTTGCACTGGTTTTGAGAGATAATTCCTAATTCCACACCAAGAGCGGATCTACACAAACTTTTCGATGCTTGCACGTGAGTAATTCCAAGTAATTTGAAATGATCTATAGTGGCGATTTGCTTAGACGAACTATTCGGTTTCTTCTAAGTCCAGGAACTTCACTCTTGTGCGTTCCACTCACGACAGCTAGTTGCCCTCATTCCCACCACTCACGTGCTCAGTATTTCTTAAACTGCCTGACGGTCATCACGCTTCATCTTCTGCATGAATGTGGGCGCTAAGTCTCCTTCATCCCCACCTATCGAATTCTACTTTGCAAGTCTGGCAAAAGAATTTACACTCACGAATATCCCAAATGAGAAAGCAGGTTTCGATGTGTATGGATCTACGAAGATGAAAGCCGCTGATGCCCGTGCCTCATCAATGACTCATTGTATAAAAAATTCCGGCAGCGCGGCACAACCCCACCACTAGTAGTTCATCATCGCAATTCCTCGCAATTCCTCGCAATTCCTCGTGTTATCTGAGTATTTCACAAAGGGGCCGAAATACGATGATGTCAACAAATAATTTCTTAGCTGGGCAGAAGGCCGATCGGGCCCAGCATGTTGGCGGTCCATGCTGGCGGTCGTATGGTAGATTACCGCAGATTTGGCGAAACGCGTTAGACGTGGATCTGCCTCAAAAAAAAAAAAGATAGAGAAAAAAAAAGAAAGAGAAAAAAAGATAAAGAAAAAGACAAGATAAAAAGATAAAAAGATAAAAAAAAGACAAAAAAAAAAAGATAAAAAAAAAAGAAAAAAAAGAAATGAAAGAAAAAAAAAAAACAACAACAGATCAGGTAGAAGATAAATTGTCAAAAAAGCGCTTTCATATCGGGCAAAATATTCTTTGCGCACCTCTGGTATTGCCAGATGTGCTCCCACCAATCGAAGACTACACATAACGTGTCAACATGAAATTGCCCTGGTGTCGACAGCACGTTGCATTCACCTGTCCTGCTCCACAAGCGACCGAAATAAGCGGATCCGAGCCCCGCGAGAACCCGCGCTGCTGATGAAGCTGAGCGGCTAACTGCATCGCCGTATCAGTGTTTAGGATTATTTCGAAGACGATGAAATCCTCTGGAGAAATCAAATGAGGCTTACAGCCAGAGAAAAAATCTTGCAAGACGAATTCTCCGTCCCGTTATATGATGAAAAAAAGCATCTTTGCAGACCAAAATTGTCCCATGGAAACCCATAGTATCGTGTGAATTTATCGTCATGAAAAATTTACTTTTTGGATACAGAGCAACAAGCCGGAGCCAGACACCCTTGAACAAGTTGCAGCGTGGTCGCAAAGGCAGTGCGGAATTGTGCGATTCGAGAATTCGAATCACAGTGAAAAGAAGCGGACTCCTGTATACCATGCGCCGCGTATCTGCATTGTTGCACCCTCTGGCGGGTGTTGCTTGCTATGAGCAGCGTGGCCAGATAAATTCTCGGAGTTGTCAAAGTTCAAACTGCGTTGCGAGCTTCAACCATGGCATTTCTCATTAACGCGATTCCAGTGCCACTCGCCAGGCGCGCAGAGGCGGGGATGCATGTTTTCTCAAACGGCAAGATCTAGCGCGAAACAGTGAGAAAGCAAATCGGCATAGTCCGAGAGAATTTCTTTTTCCACAACTTGAGATTTCAAAGTCGTGGACTTGACAGCCAGTTAACGCTTCATCTCGTCATACCTCCGGCCAATAGCTGGTGCCAAGAAGTCCTCGGAGAAATGATGAGAATGTGAGATCTGTTGGCCACAGACCGAGCACGGGCCTAATTCCGCACCTCGTGTCTATGCACGCCCGCTGCCTCTGGCGCAGGGCCCTACGGCTTATACTCAAATGACAACCTCGGTCTCCAGGTTGATTCCATCACACTCCATTCAAATCGCACGACGTATTTGTGAGCTCGAAAACTGGGTGCGCCACTTTGAGAATGGGCCCGTCGCACAATGACACGAACAAGCCCGGCTCCTTGCCTGTCGCCCACCCGTTCCCAATTTACCCTCGCCTGGCGCCTCCTGCTATAGTACAAACGCCGATCCTGGCCTCAGGATCCGCCCAAAATCCGGCCGTGGCATCTAGTGTCATGCATCTGCAGATCCCTTATGACGCCTTGGTACCTCAGGCCCACGTCATGGCTCCTTCGCCCCTTCCTCTGAGCAGATCGCTCACTTCACTGGGAACTCACACTCCTTTGGCGCCTATTGGCGGCCTGTTCTTGGCCCCCCACATGGCATGGAGGCCCCCGCCGCTGGGCTCTTTCCACCCTGTGCATTTCGGGCCTTTGGCTCAACCGGCGCTCCCTTCACATGTAGCCGTTTACGCTCCAGGGCAAGGGAATGGACCGGGGAATGGACCGGGGAATGGACCGGGGAATGGACCGGGCCCTCATAATGTTCCTGGAGCTCCAGGAGTGATCGGCGCCTCCAACCAGCCGGAGTTTCCGGGCTCACAAATTCTCGCGTACACCGGGCCAACTGGTCCCCAGGGCATACCTTCCATACCTGGCGTCGACTCTCTCCACCCTGGAACCGTGTTTAGACGGTCTTTACCAGATTCGATTCCTGATCCTGCCCATCTAGGCCACTACCCTTACGCCGCGCCCCCAGTCTCGGCGCCGCCTCCATACACCGGACTCGTGCCAACGCCGAGCATCGGCTCTTCCAACTATGGGCACGAAAGTACCCCGCAAAACATGGGTTTCAACGTGCAGCTAGGGCCCATCCAAGGCCCTGACAGAGGAGGCACGCTTCCTAGCGTTCCTGATGTCTATTATGCTCAGCCACATAATCACCTCGCGCGAGTTCATGTCGATGATTATCGCGGATTTGGCGAGAATCATCGGTCACATGGCGAGCAGTATCCTAGGGTCACGAAAAATGGTCCCAACTATAGCCCAGACGATAATAGCAATGCACTGGGGTTTCGAATCGGCTCGAACGGCCCAGCTCAGTCATCTCATACGGCCCGGACGGTCCCGCTGTTTCCGGCAATGATGAATCAGCTCGATCCGCAAAGACAATTCTCGTCTTCGGTAGCGGGTGCAGAGTTTCAATCTAAAGCGGGATATCTGCCGACTCTGTCCTCCTCGGCATTTCAAAACAAGCTGGACAATATCAAAGACCGTGGTTTGGATGAGACTGTCAACTTCAAGCCAATGGAGACTAAACAGAATAAACGACCTAAAATCAACAAGCTTGCAGATGATCTGTTGGTAAAAAAGCGGGCGTTTTCTAGCAAAAGAAAACCTAAAATGGAGGAATACAGCTTTGATGAAACATACTCAAACTTCAAAAAGATCTTAGGAATCTCAACTTCTAGGGCAAACATCACAGAGAGGTGTCAGCTTATGCTCAGCAGTCCGTTAGAACGGTATCTTTTCGATTTCTTTGTGCACAGAATTGCCGTGTTCATTGACACTTTCTTGGTCCATGAGTTTTTTCAAGTGATTGTATCGGAATTGGCACTTTACGACGAAACTCGAATGATTCTTGACTCAATGCTATGTCTCAGCTCTCTTATTTCGCAGAGAATGGATCCTCTGTCAGTCGATCCTTTGTGCCCATACGACTACTATCTGAAATGCGTTTACTCTGTCGGCAAAAACGTTGCACTTGAAAGGTCAGAAGACCCAGAGGGCAAGATTCTCTCTCGTTGTCTTATCAGCACCAATCTCCTCTGTATCTACGAAATGTTCTTTGTGGCAGTCGATTCAGTCTACGTGAAAGGCGCAGGTGGAATTCTCGCGACCATTATGGCACGCACGGAAAAATCTGTTGGAATTTTGCAGCTGTCGCCCTTTCACTACACCTGCTTCTGGGCTACCGTGGTTTGCGATCTTATTTTGTCGTTGAAGCTTGAATGCCCGTGCACATTCTCGATAGAAAAGATGTGGAGATCCTTAGATCCATCATACGATGAGTACGACTCGTACGAAGCTTTTTTGGATGAGAAAAGTGATGTCGAAGATGCTGTGAACGAAAGTTCCAGTTTTATCGTCACTAATGAAAAAACGACGTGGTGGCTTCACAAAGTAACATTTTTGTTCATCTTGGTTAACGACTTCTTCAATCAGTGTGAAGTAATCACGGAGGAAGAGTTTGTGACTAACAAGAGATTCCAGCGCTGGCTTGTTTTGAGAGACAAAATAGCGGAATTCGAAAGAAAAATGCCTATTTACCTCAAGCCCTTGATTTTTTTGCCAGCTGCTGAGGAGAAAGAATTTCCTAAAATTTTTTTCAAGGATGAGAAAACGGTCGTGACAGCAATCAACTTTCGACTCGCTAAACTTCTTCTTCACGCCGCCTTGGAGGAAAAACTCCAGATTTACGATGAATCCCTTGCCATTAATGAGTTAAACAACTACCCAAAAAACCACAGCGAGAACTTAGCGCGAGAAGTTGCAGGAATCATGCAAACTTACGATGCCGACATGAGAATATGGCCTATCAACATTCACTCCTTGCGTCAAGCGTCGCGGTTTATAAAATCGTCGTCTCCCTGTTTTGAGACATTGAAAAATTTGACTGCCAGAGTGATATCTGTGTGTCAAACGAGACTGAATATCTTGGAGCTCTTAGAGGACAAGGGCACAGAAAAACCGCTAGGCTCCGCACTTCCTCCAGTCGAAGCCTAGTTTAATTGCTCTGTCTTATACTCTCGCCAAAAACTATACTATCGCTCCATAGCACACAAACATAATCTGGTTACTAATATAACTAGCATACTTTATCCTTTAATTGCAACACAAGTGCCGTTCTCGACGGGATGTAGATGAACAAAGAATTTCTTCTGTTGTTCCAACTTTCAGGGTGCGTGGGAAATGTCAATTTTTGTCCCTTGTCGTTGACGTCGTTAACTCTTGAGAAGCCACCCAAGCTTTCGGTATCTGAGTTGAGCACAGTCTGATATTCTCCGGCTGTTTCGACACCAACTTTGTAGTCCGGGAATGAGCTCGTTGGGTGAAAATTAAAGATGAATAAGAGGCCTGCTCTCTCGAAAACGATCACCTTGTCACCTTCGTGCTTCAAGGATACATAGGCCTGGGGTGCATTTAGGACTCCATACTTCGTGTCAAGGCGAAGCATCTCGGCGTCAAAATCATACAAGTATCTGTATCTCAACAAATCATCTTCAATCAAGTTAAATTGACGTCTCGCGTAATGGTAAGACTCGTTGTTACCCTCTCTTGGGAAATCCAACCATTCAGGATGACCAAATTCATTACCCATGAAGTTGAGATAACCTTCACCACCCAAACCAAACGTGATCAACCTAATCATTTTGTGTAAGGCTATGCCTCTGGAGATTGCCTCGGTCAAAGGGGAAAGTTTTGACATATTGGTGTACATCTCTTTATCCATGAGCCAGAAAGCTAGCGTTTTGTCTCCAACCAAGGCTTGATCGTGGGATTCGCAGTAGCTGATACATTTCTCGCCGTGTCTTCTGTTGGTCAATGTAAAGACGATATTTCCTAAATCCCATTGCTCATCCGACAAATGTTTCAAGATCTTTATCCACATATCGGGTATTGCCATAGATAACCTATAGTCGAAACCAATACCTCCCTCTGCGACAGGTAAGCACAATGTGGGCATACCGCTCACATCCTCTGCGATGGAAATAAACTTGAATTTGTTATTTTTTGCGCTTAGTTCAACGAGCAATTGGTGTGCCAACATGAGGTACGCTATCGCGTCATTGTCGACTAAGTCTGGATTGAAGTACTCATTATAGTCGCCACTAAAGCCATAGGCAAGCCCATGATGTTTATACAACATGCTGGTAACACCATCAAAGCGAAACCCGTCAAATTGGTAAACCTCGATGAAGAACTTGAGATTGGACAACAAGAACCGCAAAGTCTCGTAATTCGAATAATTGAAAAGCCTCGAGTCCCATAAATCGTGGTTGCCCTTGCTGCCACCATGAAAAAGATAATGATCGGTTCCGTTAAAATTGTTCAATCCGTCCTCCACATTTTTCGAGCTATGGGAATGCACGACATCTAACAAAACACGGATCCCCAATTTGTGCGCGTGGTCAACCAACTCTTTGAGTTCTTCCGGAGTTCCATATCTAGAAGAGATGGCGAAGAAATTGGTGACTTGATATCCAAAACTGGCATAATAAGCATGCTCCATAACAGCCATCAATTGAATTGTGTTATACCCAAGCTTACGAATAATCGGTAAGGTCTTTTCAGAAAACTCTTTGTATGAAGCGATCTTGGGTTCGGGTGAAGAAATTCCGACGTGTGCCTCGTAGATCTTGATCCCGTCATGGTCAGCGAAAACAGGTCTGGGGTTCTTGAATTTATATTCCGTGGAAGGATTCCAAAACCGCCCTTCGTACAACAGATTCTCCTTACAAGGCGTCGCGCGAGTTCCCCAGGGGTCAAGGCGGTAGATTCTTTCGCCGGAAGGAAGTACCATAGATATTTTATAGCGAGAATCATGCTGAATGGCAAATTCACCGGAAGAAGTTGGTGAGATTTCCAATTTCCACAACCCGAAATCATTGACACGCTCAAACATGTGACTCTCTGTATTCCAGTCATTGAAGTCTCCCACAAGAGACACGCTCGTCACATCAGGAATATACTGCTGAGCACTTATCGTCTTTTTCGAGGGATCTGCATGAAGCCCGTATTTCTCATAAGATGAAGCAAAATTCGAAAGGGACTTTTCCGTCTCAGAGAGCGATTTCTCCCATTGTTTGAGCTGCAATTGACGTCCCTTTAACGCATCTGAGTACGGCTCTAACCAGGGGTCCAAGCGCAAAGCCCCCTCAATGAGACTTTTACCGGAATTTGAAGACATTTTTCGATGGGGATGAAATGCAGCAGTACGGCCAGAATAAGACTGGTATAAGTATACACGGATATTAGTATATAGGGGTGGATCTGGATATTCGAGAGTTTGACGTGAGGGAGCGTCAGCGTCTATGATGAGGCGAGGTGTTGTCGACAAACAGGCTGCTTATGATCTGTAAATTGCAGTATGCCTAGGAGTCGAGAAATATGAAAATTCGTCTCACGAAAAAAAAAAAAAGGGGGGTCGGGCGGCTTTTGAGTTGTCCGTTCAAAATCCTGAAACTCAGAATTCCTTGGGCCACGCGCTTTTTGTTGAGGTTGTGCGGGGGAGCCAGCAGCGCCAGAAGCGGGGGTCGAGGGGTAGATTAGGTGCCTAATGTATGGAAACTGGGTATATAAAGGTATCGGGTTCCTGAGCGTTGCGTGCGCTGCGGGCGTTCAGGGACAGGGGAAAGGTTAAGGCTGTTATCCCGGGCTTTTGTATGGGGCCATGTAAATTCCAGACATTGATTCTTTGGTTAGAGATACCAAGAAATCTCTCACACTTGATTTCTGTGAAGGGTATTTTGGTAATTGGAACCGGCAAGACGTCGAAAAAACGGGTCTTGGTGAATGACGCCTCGAGGGCGGAAGAGACTCAGGGACTTGAGCCGCACCTTATTTGGGTAGCACTCAACGTCGCCAGTGCGGGAAAAAAATGAACGCCAGCACGCGTGACATATCGTACGACAAACGGCGCTAGATAAGCAACAGGTTGAGAATAGTTGAGGGTGAAAGCAGAAACTGCTTGTAGAAGATTCTCTTGGT